>CABFVX010003981.1:0-35485 GCA_902151425.1 Timema shepardi | reverse complement strand
TTTGATTAATTATTCATAAACTTAACCAAAAATAGTATGTTAATGGCTTACATATTTTTCTTATAGGATTAATGTGTATAGCCCCCCTCCCCCGATTTAATGTCGGTACCGGTAATGTAAATCTTAAAACTTAGAAATTTACTTGGAAGTCTTACCTGATATGTAAACGTAAAGTAGCCAAAGAATCTTCAGCCTCTTGTACTCATCCATTCGACAAGAAACAATAAAATTACTTTCAGTGCATATACGAGAAACCGATAACGAGAAGTATTATCTTCACAGCCAGGAACACAATATTTGTTGGCACCCAACATTAAATTAAATGTCCAATTTCCAACCTTTAAACACAGATTGTTAAAATAATATAACCCTACGTCTTTATTTCTTAGAGCATAAATTAGCAGTTTGAAATGTTGTTGTTTGTTTAAGGAAGCCAGTCAATTTGAATAAAGAAACTCCAATGATTTGTAAAGTAGCCTTTTATTATTCTTTTAAAAGAAACACCAATAAGTATTTCTCTTTTATATATATATATATTTAAAAGTAATAAGACAATATTAATTAAAAATATTATATTTTTTATATTAATATAGAGATAGGTCTGTTCTCTAGTTACCTCGGAATGAGTTAAGGATAAGTGCTGCTCTCTAGTAAACATGAAATGAGTTAAGGCGAGTATCTCCTGCTGCCACCTATCAGACAAGTGGTACCGCAATTGAATGGATACAATTCAGACTTTTTATTTGTGGTGCTCGTTTGAGAAAATGTCTGAATGGATACAATTCAGGATTTTGGGGACATTATGAAAATGGATACAAATCAGACTTTTTATTTGTAATGCGTGTTTAAGAAAATGTCTGAATGGCTGCCATTCAAAATGGATACAATTCAGGATTTTGTGGATATAATGCAAATATTTCTAGTGGATACAAATCAGGATTTTTGTTAAAGCCGTTTATTTGAAAACTGTCTGAATGGCTATCATTCAGAAATGGATACAATTCAGGATTTTGTGGGTATTATGATAATGGATACAAATCAGACTTTTTATTTGTGGTGCTTGTTTAAGAAATGTCTGAATGGCTCCCATTCAGAATCGATACAATTCAGTCGTCTCTAGTAGAACAATCAAAGATAAAACTATAATCTAAGTTTTGATCTTTAGCGCCTTTAATAAACACCCTAGTTTAATAGATGCAAAAATTATTGGGAAAAAATTGCTGAGAGGGAAAGGAATATTTTGATGATAAAAAGAGATGTTGTACAAAGTCCATTATATGGTTTAAAAGTGATTATTGTGTCATCAATAAATAAGTTAACACACCTCCACAAGCATTCACAGCTTAATCGAGATATTATATTTGGCTGATACTTATTACATTTGAATAAAAAATGGGAATTATAACTCTCTGTATTTAAAGCATATCAGGTAAACCATTAAATTCATCCATACCTGCTTCGGTGGCCCCATGGTTTAATCCACTACTCTCGCAGTGGACTAGACTCCCAATGAAAAGGAGATCAAGGTTCGAATCGCGGTCTGATATATTGAGGGTGGTTTTTCCCACAAATTCAGGTACACTTCCTTCAAATATAACCTCCTTAATCCTTAATACCATTGGCCTTATAAGTAGACAAACGTGTACCCCAACAAGTAGTAAGTCGCAGTGCTTAAAAAAATAGGACTGTAGCTAACACCGATTAATACACACAAATTAAAACAATTTCTGATATTACTTGCTTCGATGGCCTCATGGTCCAATATGTCACTTGCTATTTATACTGACGATGACAGGGAGATCGAAGTTCGAATCCTTGTCCCGTGTTCTGAGGGTAGCTGTTTTCCTACTCCCTTCACAAATGCGGGTACACTTTCCTTTAATTCAACCTTCCTCATTCATTACTGTAATTATGACAATTTTATGCATATAACCAGAACAGGTAGTAATATGTGGGACTTCAAAAAAGGTCTGATATTAGTGACATAATATCTAGCACCTTAGCTCAGTCTGTAGTGTCTGCTGGCTTTATTCCAAATAATCAAATTTACAAAAGTAACTGAAAAATGTTATAGACTTTACTGGGTTTTTTTTATCACATTTATACTATTATGTCAGGATATTGCTGTGTTTGTAGATTTTGAAGTAAAAAAAAGGTTATTTTTATATTTTGTGGTTAAGTTTCCTAAGGATATAAGGGCTTTAAGAGCAATTATTTGTTTATAATTTCAGGGAGACTTGAGACGAATGTGGAGTGAACCATTCATTGTTCATCCTCCATCGAAACATTTGGAGGTTTGACATGAATCTCGTCAGTATTCGTTTTAATTAAATAGACAGTATGACTTTTGTCATTTGGTGATATTGCATTGATTTATGACTATTTTAAGTAATACCTTACTGAATCTAGTCTCCAGATTTCAGGAATGTATGAGTTTCCAAAGATCCTCTTTTATATGGAAATGCTCTGTTCCTAAATTTTCCTTGGGATACTGGACACAAATAATGAAGAACTATCCATAATAATCCATGATTAGGTAAAGTGCTCTACATGTTTTAATTGACATGTGTTGTCAATGTTCATGGTTGGATCCAATTGACTCTCCATTGTAATACATTAACATAGAATTAAGATAATTTTTCTAGTTTTTATTTTATTTTGAGAATTCATCATGGCAAGTAGCTTGCTTATCTGACTTGCCTTATTATATTCGACCAATCCAAAGAATGTGGTTTGGAGATTAGGTTTGGATAAGTATTTCTAAGCAATATTTGAAGTAATACTGTAATATTTTGTTTTATGCTTTCTTGCAGTGATAGATACAATCTCAGGTGTATTGATATTGTTTTGGTTTGCATAGCTTAGGAAGCAAAAATTGCTGGCTTTCCAAAAAATATACTTATTCTATCACTTTTTTTTTCTCTATATTTATTTTTATAGAATTTAAAATGTATTTCAACCAAAGCTGAAACCATTTGTGTTGGCATTGAAACAATATGTATGTATTTGATCTTTTTCCCCTCTGTTTTTTGATCATTTAAAAATGCAGTTTGTATAAAATTTCACTCTTTTGTTTATTATATTCCAATTTAATCAAACCCTTAATATTGTTATGGTTTGAAATAATTATGTCTAATTAGTCTCTCGGTTTTTGAAAACTCGTCAACATTCTAATTAGAACTAGTTTGTATTCAAAGCTGTTCATAATTGAATTTAACTCTTGGGCATATTTCTCTTATGGTTCATTTTAAAACAATATTGCTCAAGACTCTATTTAGTTGTATAATTCTTTTTGTGTTTTGCATAAAAGCACTAATCACTTTAGTTTTTGGTTCATCCTTTTTCTTTAAAATAAATATTTTTTTTAAAAAACATTTAAGAAAAACAATTATATTTTAACTGTTTATTATTTATAGACGAATCTCCACTAGAGACCATTAATTCCAGTCACTTTAAAAGTTGTATGTACCTATCCAATCCATTCATGTGAATTGACTTACCTTTAAGAACACCATAAAAATGATTTTGACATAAATACAGTGATCATAAATTTATTTATTTTTCATAATATTTTTAACAGTTTTTTTTAATAGTTGAACAAATCTCTTGCTTTCTGAGCAACTAATGTTTGTAAGAAAATTATAAATATTTAACTCTAGTTTATATAATTTTCCATGCTCAATGTCACTTACTTTATAAGTAGTTTCTTTAAAACCTGGTATTACATCTTGTATTACTTGAATTGGGCGCGCCTAAGCAAATATTTTATTTCATTCAACATCACCTATCTTAAAAGTAATAAAAAACGGTAATGTTTAAAGAATAGGCCTACTAGTCGTATTTAGGATATGAATATTGAAATTGGTGAGAAGAGAAAGAGCAGCTTATTTACATACATTATAAAGACTTTAAGTATGTATAAAAAATAATTGCATACAGGTTTTAAAATTTCTCTGCATATCTTGTTCTTAAGATGTGTTTAGAAATTTTGATTTTCGATATTAATTTTTCATAAGTGATATAACCGGTTTGATTTATAATCCTTCCATTATGTGTAGTAAATTTAACAAAAATGTACTACATCTCATAAAGTAAACATTTTATAATTATATACTAGTGATTTATATTTAGAAAGTGAGTATTCTTATTTACTATATAAATATGTCTCATTTGTACATTTCATTATTAATTGGTTAATATCTTGGCAAATATACTCAATGCTGTTTAACAGCAGAGTAAACATGATCATCATCATTGTAATGCTTTTATGTTCATTCTAAATTATTCAAAATTACTACAATATAGTCTGATGGAATGCCAACTTGTAACTTGTGTGTATGCTAGTATGTATACCATTGTATTTTGTTTTCATGCAAAATTGTTATATATATATATATATATATATATATTTTTTTTAGAAAGATATGTTTGCATCGTTAAATTTGGGAACATTATGTAGACATCCTGAGTATTATTACCATCCTACTATGGTCCAGTCATATGGGAAATTTCTGTTCCCTTTTTACATTACAGGTAGCTAAAGTTTTTGAAAGCCTTCCATATCCTCAAATACATGTATCACAAAAAATAAACATATTTGAAACATTATGTTAGACAACTAAAGTTCTTAAACTAATTCATAGTCTTATTTGTTTAGAAAATGTAACTTTTTCTTGATAATTTAATTTTTCATCCATATTTGATGTCAAAATAATGTTAATTATTTTTCTCACAAATTTCTATCCCCTAATAAACATTTTAATCTCAACGAAATAATTCAATGACAAATTTAAATATTACTCTTCATAAGAGAATAGTATTCTAATATTTAATTGGTCTATTAATTTTCCAAACAAACCTTGTTGTGATTTTATAATTGTGTATGTATGTGTATTATATATAAAGCCCGGTGACATATTAAAAACTATCCATTTTTATTTCTGCTATAAAATTTAAACCCGTCTATATAAGGTGAAATAATTTGTATACACAATAGTTAGTCACAGTTTCATTCTTCTATCCTGATCAGTTATTCCATGGTGTTCTGGACTTCTTGGTTTCTATTAGAAAGTCGAACGTTCCAGTCCTCTCTTGGTCTTCTAAAATGCATTTGCATTCAATAAACCTATTAGTGGCTGAATATCGAACCTTGGCTGCGCCACTAAGTTATATTTGTTTATAAATTATTAAAATTCTTATATGAACCAACATATTATGATTTCATAAAGCCAGAATAGCTGTGATGGAAGTAACCTTGAGATCAAGTGTATATATGTATACACCTTATAGATCTAGTGGGGAAGATTATGCCTATGAATACACCTTATAGAGCTAGGGGGGAGAGTGGACGATCATGCTAATTATACACCTTAAAGAGCTTCGGGGGAGTGTGGAAGATCATATCAATGAGTAAATTAATTAAAATATTGTAAACTGATGGTACAATTTAACTCATATTCACAGTTTTTGTTATGTAGATGTAGTCTCCATTTTATCCTAATTGTTTTTACAAAATAAGATTTGACCCTGTTAAGAAATATTGTTTTTATTAATAAAATAGAGTTTTAGAAAAATAATTATTATTATAATTACTAAACGCGTCTTACTACCTATTCAGATTATGCACACTTACGCTAATGTGTAATGGTGGGGTGATTGTGGGATTAAATGTAGGACCTACAGTTTAACGTGGAATCCGAACCACGGTGGAGGCCTGGCGTTCCACACATTCACAGGTTGTGATTAATACATGTCTTGTCAGAGGTGAAGGAAGGGTTTGGCAATCAGATAAATCTTTGCCGGGACCGAGAATTGAACCCCAGCACAGAAGTCTGACACCTTACCCCTAGACCATCAAGTCACCCGAAAAATAATTGATTAATTTCGTGGTGAGATTTTTAATGTAAAAAAAAAGTAGAATATAAGGTGTTAATAACAAACTTAGGACTCAAAATCAAATGCCTATACTCTTCCATGATAAAACAAAAAAGCCATCATTTTTACCATATTTGGTTTTTATTGGGGTTAAAACTTAGCTTTTCTTTAATCAGTTTTTCAAAATAAAAGTGAAATCTCAAAGTTACAGGAGTCACTTAACTATAAGCATTTTTATACGAATGAAAATTATTCTGATTTACATAGACTCTTTTAAATTGTGGAAGAAAATAAAAATGTCCAGTTTTTTTTTACTCATTCAGTGTGTTTGTGTGTTTGTTTGTAAAAGACTGTATCCCTCTATTGATTTGTATGTTTGTGTGTGTGTGCGACTATATTTTTCTCAATTAATGATGTGTATGTTTATACATACATATATGTTGAGGGAACAGAAAGCAAGAGAAAGTCAGAAAGAGTGTTTAGTGTATTTATTGTAAATGTCCCTTTTGTTGTAACTCTCATATAATTATTTGTATTACTATTTTTCTATATATTTTTTTTTACTTTGGTTTAACAGTTTTATCTTCTTAAATAATGTTATATAATATATAGCTGCCACTATGCTTCATTTACTACATTATTATTATCATCATATTGGGAGATAATTTTTCGTAGCAATTTTATTTTTTAAGTAGATTTATGTTTGGAGACTCAAACAAAACATGTAAATAATGATTATTATTTTCACTCTAAACTACATTTCAATCTATTAGGAAATTTCATTGATGTTTAGTTGAAGCTTCTTACGATTGGCTAAGCCACAAGTCCTTGTGTATATATATAGTTTGACCTTTTTTGTGGTTCTAGAAAACATTTTAAATTTGTGTTTAATCAAACACCACACATTTTAATATGAGATAATATTAAATATACAACACAAATTTTGATTTTCCTACTTTAACCCAGTTACCAAGATATTTGTTTTATAAATTTAACCATTGTCATTAATACATTATAAATATAATTAATAAGTGATATGCAGTTGGCTCATCTCCAGCTGTTTACCCTAGGTGTATATTTGATTTATTTTTTTCTGGGTCAAAAACTATTTTGTTTACTTCACATTTTTTTTTATAATTATTTTGGCTCAACCACATGGATGTTGAGTAAGATATGCATGGGGTTTCTCTCAAATCTAAAGACCACAAACATCAATACATTGAAAGTATGTTCTATTGCAGAATCTCTTATTAACAACCAGGTTGAATTTTATTGGTTAAAAACGGGATAGATAAAAAAGAGAAAATATTTCATTGTTCTTGTTTATATACTTTTCCATTATTTTTGTATAACTGATTTTTCTTGTTTTAGAAACATGATTCACATTCATTATAAAAAACTAATATCTTTTCATCAAAAAAATCAGGATGTGAAGTTACTCAAATTATTCAGTGGATTGTATTGGGATTACATTACTTATTTTAAATCATTTAAGATAGAACACCACAGGCCAGCCTTGCCTAAAAATTATTTATCTAATAAACATGTACATACTATCCCCTAATACTCATTGTGCCTACTCTTAAGCTGACCCATACCCAATTAAGAACCCAAAGGAGGATGGTGTCAGAAAGCATACAAAAGATAATAATGATAATCAAAAAATTACATCTTTGTGTTTTCTAAAACTCAATCCCTACAATTTCCTTGCAATAAGTGTTACTTATAAGAACTGGTTTTACCTTTTTGGTTTTCTTTTTTATAATAGGTAAATTAATGTTGATTTTTGATATTTAGGTTAAGTTGTGCGTACACTAGGTTAATAATCTCTTCATTTAAAAAAAGAGATTAATTCAAAGTTTATTAATACATGTATTGGTTAAAATAATTTACATTTAATATATTATGTGAAAATGTTAGTGCCACTTTTACATAAGTTATTCATTTTCGACTTAAAATAAGTGTTGGAGGGGGGGAGGGGAGCTTATTTTCACACCAAACACTTAGAATGGGCTTCCTGTGGTGTTAACTCTTTCTTAATTAACTTGTCTATTCACTTAATTACAATTTTTTTATAATGTTTCAGTTTATTCTGCTTTAGTGAGTCATATTATTCTTTTTTGTTTATTATTTAGTTACTAAAATGCAAATATTGTTTTTTACATTTTTTGGTGTGTCGTTCACCAACAAAATTACTACCTTAATTTACATCATAATTTATAAAACAATATTCACTATTTTTATATAGATCTCATTTGTCTGTATGTACTATATTGTTAGAAACCTCATTTTACTCCAGTCTTTATTTGCATTTAAACCTTAAATTCTCTTTTAATAAAAAAAAAAGAGGGGGGGGGGATTTCACACATAAGATAATCAAACATAATATATTTGCTCTAAACGTTTGAAAAATAAAATAATATACATTTAATTATATATTTTTAATTATTTATTTCTGTATATTTATTTATTAACTTGAGTTAAATAAGCTGTGAAAGATAGACTATCCATTTTTTTCCAACTAAAAATTATTCTGTTTATTTAAATTACAATTTAAAATTTTAACTTTAATTTACTTTTGAGGATTTTTAATGAACATTTTAATCAACTAAATAAATATCCTGTACTAGGTAAAATTAAATCTCCACTTGGGCTCATTACTCTTATAAATTTAACATAGTGTTGACAAATATCATAATTAAAATTGTATGTTCTTATGCACTAGCTTTGAAAATTAACCTGGCCTGGAAATAAAATACAAAAATAAATATCCACTATACTAAAGCATTACTTTTTTTTAATTTGTCATTTTTCCAATATTTAATTTTATTTAAAGAAGACTCATGAGAAGCCAGTTTCTGTTAATCGATGTGTTTTTAACATTCTTTTATATAACCTTTCCCAGTGCTATAAGGTCTTAAAATTACGATGTTTTATATAAACTTGTGGACATCAAACAACATAGTTTTTAAATTAGATCAACACACACAAATATGTACAGTTATGAGAATTATTTTCTGTCTGTATTTTCTAACTAAATAGATTCATTTATTTATCTGAATAAATATTTAACCCTTTTTTTTGAATTACTATTGCTTTATTACATTTATATGCCAACTATGAATTAATATTTTAGGAGCTAAACTTGTGATAAAAAATCAATATGGATAATAATAGCAAAAAGTATGAATGTATCAATGCAAATTGAATAATATAATGTATGTTCAATTAGGCTAAATGTAGCTATCATTCACTCATCCACGATGATACTAATATAAAATATCAATTTTTATTTAGGGCAATCCTTCCATACTTTAAGAATGTAATCATGGTTTTATTAAAAGTACATTACTTTTGTTTGTCTTCTAACACTTTTTATGTTGACATCCAGGTTTTTTTATATAAAAATAATTATTTCAAATGAGGCAGTTTTTTTTAAATAAATGATAATATAAGGGCACATAGGTATTGCTGTCATTCAGTTCCATTATCATTTGAAAAATAACATATAAGCTTTTATTTGCCAAATAAATTCTTAAAACATATTTCCAGAAAAAAAACTCTTAAATACTAGGGAATGGTGACAATCTGGAAGCAACTTCAGGGAATGTCAACACATTTTGGCTTGCCACACTAAACTGAAGGATCTCCTTAAAAATTAAATCTTCACCCTTGTTTAAGAAATGTATTTAGCTGTATCTAAATTTGTGTTTCTTATCTATTGTTTCTTGTTTCATAAACTGTTTTTTTTATCAAGCTTGTGTGTGCAACTTTTTCTCTCTGTAATAACTTTTCATTTCTTGTATGTATTTTATAAAATTAATGTGTGTAACTTGTATTTTTTTCAAATAGACATAACAATTTTACTATTTTTTTATAAACTGTAATTTATCAATAAAATAAGGTTTTGTTGAAAAATATAATTTATCTGATTTGAGAAACATTAGACCAAAACCGAAATTTTCAGATAGCCTCAAAACTGGTCATCAAACTTAACCCCATGGATATTTGAAAATCCTCGAATTAAAGAATAAATACCACTTAGATCCACAGTAACTATCAATTTTATAGATGAGAGCTAACCTGAATATTATATTTTGGATGATCCTTTTTCACATAAATACTAAATAAATTAGATGATATTTAACCCGAATTTCATTTAACATTATCAATTCAAAATAACTAAATTAAATTAAATAATGGAGGTTTACATTGGTAGATCAGTCCAATGTTTACATATTGTTAAGGAGACTTCTCAAAAGAGATTGAATATTTATATCTTCCGTTTATCAAAATTTCACCTGAATTAAAATGAATTAAATAATTACTATCACTTTCTAGAATCAAGTTCAATTAAATAAAACTATGTGTAGCTTTTTCATGTGATTTTTTTCTTGTCAGTTAATCTTTGTACATCCTTAACAATTTCCCTTTTTTCCTCTTATAGTTTTTTTTGTTTCCTCTTTAGGAAGTTGTGTTGCATGTTACCAATCCTCTCAATAATTTTGTTAGAATAACCATAGGGTAAAGGATTGAAAGGCATACATTTGTCTAATGGCATGACTCAAAGTGTGAATAGTTTTCATCCTTCTGTTAAAAAAAGGCCTTTTTTTCTTATTCCTTTTCATTTATTAATAGCGCAAATATGGTTTTTAGCTACATTTTAAAAGAATCATATAAAATAAAGACCATATACATATTAAATTTAATCGCAACATACTTTTCACAAATATGTTTTTATTATATTACCAAATATAATTAGTAAATAAATCTGATTGGAGTAAAATAAATACTATACACTAGAAAAGATTGTATAAAGCAAAGACTTCAAGAGCTCAACTATTCATTATTACTAACCAATATAAATCTGACTAGAGAGAGTAAAATAAATATTAATGAATTAGTTATACTTTACATTTTGAGTTATATGAAATTTAAAAAAAAAGTGTAAGTTTTATTGTTTATAATTTGATGGAAAAACTGTCTCATTTTTATGTTTACAAAACTACCCAATTCACTTTGTATTCTCTTGAGATTATTCTTGATTTGTTTTTGAAAATTAAAATATTTAATGGTTATCAGACTTAAAAGAACTAGACTATCGAGTTTTTTATACTTAAACCTCGGTAACTTTTCGGTTGCGGGGAGGCTGATGGTTTGAATCCTTACCCAATGTTCTGAGGGTTTTTATCAAATGGTTTCTCACTTATCCTCCATTCAAATATGGTGTCATTTCCTCTAAAATATTCAGATAGCCTGACAGATAGGACAGGCAGAGTATGAAAAATAACTTGAATGAAGGTTTGTGTTTCTTCATACTTTGGACAATACAGGACAAATAAATAGAAATGTTTAACGCCAAGATATAAAGTTATATTTTTATCATTTAGAAAGTTTCCAAAGTAGTATAGCTTCTCTTATTAATATTCTGCTAAAATGGCTGTAGCCATTGGACTAAAATAGAACATAAATCCAGTCCAGGGGCAACTTGTGAATTGAAAAGTAAATGAAGTACAGATGAGTTCAGTTGGATACCCCTAGAAAATATTTAAAAGGAATTTTCAAACATAATCTAAATATCTCAAACTTTTCCTCATAAAACTATAACTAATGTCTGGATAGGTCATAGCTCATTGGCGTTCTAAGCCAAATTCTTTGATCTTATTTGTGTGTTCAGTTGTCATTTTCAACTTATACTAGAATCTAAAAGGAGAAGAGGTTTAAACGTGATTTAAAATATATCTCGTGGGTACTCCTGAAAGACTCAATTTATGGATAAGTTAAAATAATTACAACTTTTAAATTATTTGTTGAGTTTGAGTAGTTTTAATTTCCATTTTTCTTACGTAAGTGACAGTAACGAAATGTCTTTCTTTTAAGAATGTAAAAAGTTTTTTTCGGAAGTGTCTTTCTTTCAGATGGTTGTTTCTAAATAACTACTACTCTCAAATAAAAAAGATAAATTTAGTACCCATTACATACCTTGGAACTTTAAAAACGATACTTAAGTCATTAGTTTGTGGTATAAACCATTTCCCAATAAAGCTGTGACTTAATTCTAAAGCAGGGGTTTTTCCTGTGGGCTTTGTAAAAAATTGTGTTGTGTGTCTTAAAAATCTTTGTTATTATTTTAAATTTTTTCTGTTAAAACATCCACCACAAGAATTTTTTTTTAATAAGAGTTGGTATAGCATTGTGATTTTATTAATTATAAAATATGTTACCTAACTTAATTTCTTGACAATTTGATAATACACACACAAAATGTAGACGCTTATAATGAAAAACAATTCCAATTTATTCCCAAGCATAAGCCATTCAGGTGGTGAGTTGCACATTAAAATCAATATATGCAATGGTGTATACCAAAATAATCTATTGTAAAGTGGGGGGAGGGTCACAGGCCGTTCACACGTAAACGTGTGAACCACGAGTTCTTTTAGAGATATTGGGGTATGCTGCTGACCAAACACGAATGAAAATGCCCACGGAATATTTAATGTTTTGATTATTAAAATTACCACATATATACAAACACTGATTAACTATATATCTAAATTAATTGTAACTAAAGTTATTAAGTAAAACAAAAAGAGCCTTAATCAAGTCTGTAAATTTATAAACTAATAGAACACACAGAGATGTAACTAAATTGGATAAACAAATTAACAACTATAAAACACCTAATAACTATTCAAATATTTAAAAACAGTCACAAAAATGTTCATTAAAACAGTAGTTCACAATAACAACAAATGTCACTTGTCCCACACACGATACACAGCGGTGACCCGCTATACACAAACGCCGGACTATCTGACCCACCCGCGGACGCGCCGACCTGCTCGCTGGTCACTCTGGCTCTCACACTTGACACGCCGGTCCACAAAATGTACACACCGGTCCACACACTCTCACTGGAGACACCCGGACTTGTTGGTCGAGAACCAAGAACTGAGTACCCATGGCTATCGCCAAGCATGTTAATATAGGGGTGGTGACAGCTAAGGGTCTGGAATCCTCCATTTCTAGAGTTAAAAGTCCAGAATAAAAAGGATCCAGACCCCTCCAGATGTGTCTCTGTCCTCCCCTCTGAACCCCCTCGGCCCCTCTAATCCCCCAGTCAAGTGAGAAGGTCGCTGCCTACCTGCTAGACAAGGAGGGAGACAGAACAAGGAGCGCAGCCAGGGTAAACAATGAGAGCACGCTAGTCCCGCTGTTAAACACTAATCTTGCTACACCACCCTCTCCTTAAGTCTGTTTGTCCCAAACAGATATTTCAAAGTCTGGACTCTTCTCCCCGATATGCCGCAAGGCGATCGATGTGCACAGCCTTCATTTTCCCTCTTGCTCCTCGTCGTATACGTATGACCACGTCGTTTATCCGGTTAATTACTTCATATGGGTCCTCCCATTTTCTCTGTAGCTTTGGTGATAGGCCTTTTTTATTCTGTGGGCTGTATAGCTATACCAGATCTTCAGCTGAAAAGTTCCTATCGTTTGCTCGAAGATCGTATCGTGTTTTCAGCGCTGTTAATCTTGAATCGTGTCCTTGCAAACTGGTGTACTTCTGCTAGAATATTGCGAAGCTGTTCGGTGTGTTCTTGATCAGTTAACTCAGCAAGATTCTCAGGACGGCCTTATAAAAGGTCACAAGGTAACCGAAGCTCTCGACCAAAGAGCATCTTTGCAGGGATCACTCTGGTAGTTTCATGGACAGCTGATCTATAGGACAGCAAAATCAAAGGAACTCTACTGTCCCAATTATTTTGATTTTCTGAAACTAACATGGACAGGTATTGCTCCGGGGTTCTGTTCAGTCCCTCAACCATCCCATCGGGGGTGAAGAGGAGTGGTCCTTTTTTTTTTTTATTCTTAGAAGATTGGCCATTTCCCGGAATACACAAGACTCAAAATTACGTCCTTGATTGGACCCCGAATCTGCTAAATACATTCTCAATCAAGGCTTCTGCTACTGTAATTGCCTCTTGATTTTTAATGGGCCACTTTATGAAATAGTCCATCACAACTAGTAGNTGATTTTTAATGGGTATTACCTCTGGCCACTTTGTGAAATAGTCCATCACAACTAGTAGATATCGATTTCCTTTCTCTGTCGCTGGAAGCGGGCCCATCACATCCACAGCTATTCTCTCGAAGGGAGCACCTACATTGTATTGGTGCATTCGGCTCCTTCCTCTAGTCCTAGGTCCTTTCCTCGAAGAGCAGATGTCACATTTCCGGCACCAGCTCTCAACGTCGTCCCTGCAGTGCAACCAGTAGAATCGGTCTCTTACTTTCTCGAGTGTCTTGTTTATGCCATAATGCCCCCCAGCTGGTGAGTTGTGAAGGTCTTCCAGCACGGTTTTGACTCGATTCTTTGGCAAAACCAACTGATGTTTCTTGCGCAGACCATCTGCACTTTCCCATGTTCGATAAAGGACGCCGTTTTTCATTACGAGGGAGTCCCACTGAGCCCAATAACTCTTCACTATTGGACTCAGGCCTGACACGTCCTGCCAGTCTGGCTTCAATCCACCTTCTTTCCATTCTATTAATGGACATATGGAGTCATCTTTCATCTGATCTTCTCTTAGACATTCATCGCCCCAGAATTTTCGTCCAGTGTCTGCGACATCCTCTTGCAATCCAGTACGTCTTATCATTGGTTGTCCTCCTTCTAATTCGTTTTCTTCTCGTTGCTGGCAATGCTGGCAGCCATGTTCCTCGCATGGTCTTCTGAATAATGCATCAGCGTTTCCATGACTATGTCCAGCCCGATATTGGACTACGAAGTTTTACTCCTGGAGTTTTTGTATCCAACGTGCCATCTGTCCTTCAGGTTTCTTAAAACTCAACAACCAGCGGAGAGCGGCATGGTCAGTCCTTGTGAGAAATTTCCTTCCATACAAATAGTGATGAAAATGATCAACAGCTTTGATTATTGCCAGCAACTCACGTCTTGTTACACAGTAGTTTCTTTCAGACTTCAGGAGCACTTTGCTTTAGTATTTTATTACCCTCTCAGAGTCATTTTGTACCTGAGAAAGGACCGTTCCGATTCCAACGTTACTGGCATCAGTGTCCAATATAAACTTACCAACTTCTTCAGGGAATGCTAAAATAGGTGGTGAGGACAAGGCATTTTTAAGAGTTTCGAAGGCTACGTCACATTCTGGAGTCCAATTAAATCTCCTTGTGGTCTCCGTAAGCTGGTGGAGAGGCTTAGCAATGTTGGCAAATCAAGGTACAAATCGATGGTAGTAGGTACATAGTCCCAAGAAGCTTCGTAGTTTGGTCCGATCCCTTGGCCTTGGCCAGTGTCTGATACATTCCGTCTTCTCTAAATCTCTTTCCACCCCTTTTGCAGTAATTACGTGTCCAAGGAATTTAACCTTCCGTCTGAATAAACTGCATTTCTTCGGAAAGAGCTTGATATTGGCATCTGCTATCTTCTCAAGCACGGTTCTCAAGCGCTCTAAATGTTCTTCGAACGTACTTCCATTTACCACGATGTCATCCAGATAAACTTGGCATTTGTCTAGAGGCAGGATACGTTCCATGAGGCGTTCAAAAGTAGCCGGTGCATTACAAAGACCAAATGGTATCACCTTAAATTGCCAAGTACCCTTTCCGTGGTTTGAGAAGGCTGTTTTCTCTCAGTCAGCCGGATCGACCTCACATTGCCAGAAGCCACTCTTCATATCCAATGTTGTGAACCATCGGGCGCCTGCCATTGCGTTCAAGGTATCGTCTATTCGAGGTAAGGGGTAGGAATCCTTTGTTGTGACATCATTAAGGCAGCGGTAATCTACACAGAACCGCGTGGAGCCGTCCTTTTTGACAAGAACTACAGGAGATGACCATGGTCCTGAAGCTGGCTCTATAGCATCGTGCTCCATCATCTCCTTTAGCATTTCCTCAACCTCAATACTTGTAGACATGGGTAGGCGTCTTGGAGGTTGTTTGATAGGTGACGCATCTCCCGTATCAGTCGTGTGGCAAATCACGTTAGTTCTGCCCAAGTCACTAGGTTCATGGGAAAACGCAGACTTATTCTCCATTAAAAACTGGACTACTCGTTTTCCTTGGGAAGCGTCTAGAGGCTCTGAAGCGCGCTCATCCAGCTCTTATAAGGGCTTAGGTAGAGCGCTTATGGTAGGAGTTATTTTATTGATCGAACTTCCCCTCAACGTTATCTGAGATACTTGGTAACATCTCCCAACGATAGTTCCTTTCTTGATTTCCCATGGCTTGTCAGATAGGTTTATTATCCTGATTGGAATGCTCTATTGTTGTTTGAAAAAAATGTTCTTGCAGTTATCAAACTTAATGGCAGCTTGTTAGTACCGTTCGCTGGCTCCACTAGTCCAAAGTGCCGACCATAATCTTCCCTACACTTTGCTGGAACAAGGACTTTGCTGTTTGCAGGAAGGATGGTCGCTCGATTACAGACCACTGGGAAATCGTCCGGAGAGGTCACCCACCGCCTAGATACAATTTCAACCTCTACTTAAGATGTTCTTATAACTCCCGAACCTAAATCGATACAGCAGCCAAATTTTCTCAGGAAATCCAAACCAAGAATACACTCGTCCTCAATATTGGCAACGTACACAGGATGTTCTACTTGCAAACCTCCTAAATTAAATTCCATTTGTGCCTTTGCCAAAACTGGTGCAGAATCACCAATTACCGTCCTTATTACACATCCTTGAAGAGTGTTATCTGTTCGTTGTTTCCAATGAACTAACTTGGTGAAAGGGTGACCTGGTGGTCTAGGGGTAAGGTGTCAGACTTCTATGCTGGCGGCCGGGGTTCAATCCCCGGTCCCGGCAAAGATTTATCTGATTACCAAACCCTTCCTTCACCTCTGACAAGACATCTTGTGAATGTGGGGAGTGCCAGGCCTCCACCGTGGTTCGGATTCCACGTTAAACTGTAGGTCCTTCATTTCATCTCACAATCACCCTACCATTACACATTAGCGTAAGTGTGTATAACCCGAACGGGTAGTAAGACGTGGTGCTAATAATAATAATAACTTGGTGAAATCGGGTCGCACCAATGTGACGTTGGCACCCGTGTCCACAACCATCCGGCAAGTTTTTCCATCCAACATTCCTTCCACCAATAGAGCATCGTCTTCACTTCCAAGCGATCGCACATTTAAGATAACCGTGGGAGCATTTTGCGTGGAGTCAGCTGGTCTTCGCTCCTTAAGACTAGCTTTCAATAGTTTTCCGGTTGATTCTTGTTTCAGTAGTCACTTTGCTCACTGATCCTCTTTTCTCTACACTGGGAGCGGAGATGTCCAACTTTATTAAAGTTCCAACATTCAAGGTGGGTCGTCTTATTAGAATTGGGGCCGCGTGGAGCGTTCTGAACCTTATAAATCGATTTAACTTCTTTCACTATACTTTCGAGTTCATCCAGGAAGTGTTGCTGATCCAGACTTACACCGGCACTCACATCTCCTTCCAAACGTGCGTTTCGTACCACACGCCGCGTGGCTCTTGCAGCAACTTTGGCCAACTCCACTTCCAATGCTCTGGCCAAGTCCTCTCGCATAGTTCGAAGACCTGCAACTCTGACCGTCTGTTGAACTTCACTGTCTGAAATGGCGTCCAGGAATGCACCAATGGCGATTACGTCACGTGTATCAGCAGGACAGCCTTCAAGGGCCAGCTGTGACAATCTTTCAACATCAGCTGCCAGTTCCGCCATGGACTCGTTTTTCAACTGCGCATGGTAAAGATGCCGAAGGTGTTTGTCACCAAATCGTAGCTCAAGTGCTGACGTCAAAGCATCGTAGTCCAATCGGATGGGCTCCGAGAGGTTCTGTAACACCGCCAAAGCAGGCCCCCCAAGCATTCCTGCCAAATACTGGGTTTTTTTGTGTCATCTTCCAGCCATTGATTTTGGCCACAATTTCAAATTGTGTTTGATACTCACCCCAGGTAACTTGTCCATCATATGGAGATGGTTTAACTACGGTACGAAATCCTTCTAAGGCACTAAGCTTGGAACTACGTGGAAGTTGAATACAATTACCCTCACTTGTAGCTGACAAGCTGCTTAAACGTTGATTCATTTCTTCCTTGACGGTGTCCATCTCTCTCTGCAATGACGTAAATTTACCCTCAATAGTTGAAATCTCTGTTTTTAATTCTTATTGCGTTCAACGATGTCGTATGTTCCGCCATCTTACTTTCCAATGATGTCGTCTGTTCCGCCATCTTGATGTTCAATGACGTAGTTTGCGACGCTATTTGGTCCAGCCTGTCAATGTTTTGTTCTGCCATGGCTTGAATAAGAGCTGTCAAACCCTGGATATCCGTGGCCATTTTCCTTGTTGTCATCAAGCAGACACACCACCAATATCCCACTTCTGACACCAATGTAACGTGGGGCGCGCGTGACCTGGGAGGGTCACAGGCCGTTCACACTTAAACCACAAGTTCTTTTAGAGATATTGGGGTATGCTGCTGACCAAACACGAATGAAAATGCCCACAGAATATTCAATGTTTTGATTATTAAAATTACCACATACATACACACACTGATTAACTATATATATAAATTAATTATAAATAAACATGTCATTAAGTGAAATAAAAAAAGCCTTAATCAAGTCTGTAAATCAATAAACTAATAGAACACCCAGAGATGTAAGTAAATTGGATAAACAAATTAACAACTATAAAACACCTAATAACTATTCAAATATTGCAAAAGTCACAAAAATTTTCATTAACACAGTAGTTCACAATAACAACAAATGTCACTTGTCCCACACACGATACACGGCGGTGACCCGCTATACACAAATGCCGGACTCGCTGACCCACCCGTGGACGCACCGACCTGCTTGCTGGTCACTCTGGCTCACACACTTGACACGCCGGTCCACAAATGTACACACTGGTCCACACACACTCACTGAGGACACCCGAACTTGTTGGTCGAGAACCAACAACTAAGTACCCACGGCTATCGCTGAGCATGTTTATATAGGGGTGGTGACAGCTGAGGGTCTGGAATCCTCCATTTCTAGAGTAAAAAGGTTCCATGACACCTCCAGACGTGTCTCCGTCCTCCCCCCACACCCCCTCAGCCCCTCTAATCCCCCAGTCAAGCGAGAAGGTCGCTGCCTACCTGCCAGACAAGGAGCACGCTGGTCCTGCTGTTAAACACTAATCGTGTTACACTATTAATGTTCCTTTTTAAACTGTTAACATATTTTAAAGCTTTCAACCTACAATATACACTCCTTATCTTATGCCTAGTTTGATCATACTTTGATGATATCTGTAAACAGTGTGTACATTCCTCCAGCAGTTTAAAACTCAAATCTCAAAATCAAGAATAGAAACCATATTACTGTGCTCTTGCATTCAAATTATATTTCAATACTGATTAGTGTTTGAAGGACTGTCAATGAATTATTAAAATATCACAGTTCATTAGTACTATGGAATGATCACTTAACACAAAAATGTAACTATGCTATTAATATGAGACAATTTCAAATTCACCCTCAACCTAGTTGCCAGAGTTAGAAGAGTAAAGTCAAAGGTAGGGCATAAAAACACCTTATTGGTTGCTACCTCGCCAATAAACTATTCTTCCACTAGACACATGTACATAACAAGCAAGATGTAATGTTAAAGACGATGGAAATTTTTATATGTTTTAAAAAATTCCCACATGACATCAACAGATTAAAAAACCCTAAGAATACCTAATATATATAGTAAAAATACTCCAGTCACAAATTACAGCCAATAATGGACACAATTGTGCCCATATGACAATACTATATTGGCTAAGCAAAGGGCTATTAACCCTTTTGCTGTGAATTTAATTTTTACTTCTTACCTTCAGAAATGCTAATTATAAGTCAAAAATTCAAAAACTCAAAGTTTGCATGATCATGATTGTGATCAAATGTGATTTTCAACTAGTAATGCATTTTAAATATTAAATTTAACACCACGTCTATAAATCGCATAATATATATTTTATATCGATAAAATTTTATATATCACATATTAGTTGTTACATTTGACCCAAATGCAATATTATTCTGCTATCAGAACTATTCTTTATTTTACTAGCAACCCACAATAGTGTCAAACCAAATGCTAAATGAGTATTTGACAGGCCTAATATTGGCCTAATATAGACCTTGTGTAATAAAGAGAAAACTTTTGAAAATTAGGTTACATCAACACAACTTGAACCATTTTGTGCTACATTGGTGCTTTCCTCAGTGTAGTCTATTAGATCATATTTATCAATCGGCAGAAATAAAATAAATTTTTAAACTTATTGAATTATTAAATTTTTCAATTGCCATATTAACCAAATATTATATTTATTGCCCTTCACATGACACAAATTCATTAATCAATTAAATGTTAATAACACAGTAGAATAACAAGGTAAATAAATATAACAAATACCACACTAATAAATCCCTCAACAATGTTTTCTGTCACAAAAATATTGCATGTGTGTTACAAGTAGGGAAATGCAGAAGTAAACAAGCGCTACTATTATGATTTAGCAGTTGGTAATTGACAGTTCTCGAAACTAACACCAGATGTCAGAGGCGCACGGGCATGCTAGTATAAAAATGTCAGCGTTCTAACACTATTGTGGCTATTTCCGGCTGTCGCAGCAAAGGTAGATAAAGTTTACACAGTGTGGGGTATAAAGTAAATTTCCGCAGTCAATGGCTATAATGCCAAGAGCGGATGTATTCGACTAGCGCAGCAAAAGGGTTAAGTAATTTAAAAATATACTATGGTTGTAGATTAAAAAAAAGGAATTTATTTTTATTTTCATCATGGTGCGACAGATTTAACTGCAAAATTATCATTCATAAAACATATTAAAGGACAGTAAACCGAGTTTGTTTAATGAAGAGTTCCTATTTTTAAAGCATCAAAAAATGATTCATGAAACTTGGTCTTGTGGGGTCTGATTTTACATCCAGTCTGGTGGTCTTCGAGAGCTAATGTCTCACTTTTCCTTAAAAGATATATCAAGTTTACGATTCAAAGATAAATAAGGAATTACTCTTAAGTTTACAATATTCACATGAAAAAAATTCCCAGATGGACTTATTTTTTAAACTTTATGTGGAAACAATATATTTATTTCGCCTTTCCCCAGAAGTCATTGGTGAAAAAAAACTTGGGAATGGCTCTAACGCTCATGCACCAATGTAAAACGTTAGAATAAGGATCCACCTTTAGAGTTTGTTTGTATCAGAACCAATTATTCCCTTCAAAGTTGGCGAATAGCATTTTTGGGGATTGCTTTTTTTCAACTGGTATTACAGAACATCCAAGGCCAAAATTACAACTTATTCTTCCTTCAGA
This sequence comes from Timema shepardi, assembly GCA_902151425.1. Classification (NCBI taxonomy): domain Eukaryota; kingdom Metazoa; phylum Arthropoda; class Insecta; order Phasmatodea; family Timematidae; genus Timema; species Timema shepardi. The sequence goes on along the minus strand of CABFVX010003981.1, from coordinate 14,217 downwards.
TGAGATGGTTGCACATATTTTCTTTTTAAAGGGTAAATACACTTTCTGGTGGTTGCCTTTAAAACACATCTTGCCAGAACTTCATAATATACTGATCTCATCTTAGCTAATTTGAGCAGTACAACCAGAACCAGTCATTGAAAAATTCTTGTAGTTTCACCTTAAATGTATACAATTAAATTCTTAGTCGTGTGACATCACAATATAGACATGTAGATTTTTTTTTGTCATAAAAATTACTAGATGACAACACAAAGTTGATATGGTTTCATAATTTAATTTTCTTACATTTAAGATGGATGCTTTCAATATTAACATATATTTCCTACCTTTTGTTTTCAAATCTTTTATTGATTATTCTTCTCAGAGTGGACTGCTCTTCGACTTCTTCAAAGGTTACTTATTTGCCTTGTGTATTAAATTTTACATTTATGTTCCATGGTTATACACAGGACTCACTTTAAAATGAAAATGGTTTATCAAATATATAACAGCGTAAATTGTATATTATAAATAAATACCATTAATGTACAAGTCATTACATTTGAATGTCACAGTTTATGATCGCTGATATATTTCTATGAAATCTCAAATAAGTTATATCTCACTCAGTGGAAAACAATGTGTTAAGGCCTAGCCTACCCATAAATGCATGGTTATAAACAAAAAAAAATGTTTTAAAAAAAATATCTAATTCTTCAGCATTGTTGTTTTTTATTTATTTTAGTTAACATATCTGGGCATCTTTCATAATTCTTATGGAATTTTCAAACCATGCTAAAAATAGTTATTGAAATATTTTCATTAAAATGTTTCCCTTTTAATGCACTTTAAATGGGAAAACAAAAATTATAAATAGATTTATTTTCTCTGTACAATTAAGCTAGTGTGTTTGTTTATAGCATATTAGTTAATGAATAATTTCTTTTTCTTTTTAAACGTATTTTTAAATTTGGGTTGGCTTCAATAATCACAACAATATTGAGCTCTAACGACTCGCAAGGCGACACTTTAGTAAAAATACATTGTTTTAAATACAACTTTTCCTTTTACAAATAGTTATCTTAGTTGATAATAGATGCCGTTAGTATGATCATTACCCATTTATCAGCAAGTATCGTTTTGCAAGCGTTGGCTAACCTGCTGTATTGGAATGCAGGTAGCAGTGGAGGGTTAAGCTAATCTCTGTGACCTTCTTGAGTCAAAGAAACATTAATACCATGTGCAATGAGATAAGAAGGGCCAATGTCCAATTATGAAGATTTGCATGATTAAATATAAACACCTTAATATATTAAGTAACTAAAATTATCACAAAATCTTAACTGCTGTGTGAATAAATATAGTTGGTCCCTACTTACTTCAATGAGAGTATTACTTTAGTGATACATTATTTTCAAAGAAAAAAACACATGCTTCTCCATACACAAAGTTTTATGACATTAGCCCTTATTTTCCTGAGGCAGTAAAAACATGTAAAAATCTACACTCTATCCTCTATCTTTCTCAGGTTTTCTCATTCTTGAACATTGCGTGTTGTAATAAGTGTTAATATTCAGAGTATATGAAAACTAGTGTACATTGAATTTTTAATCTACTATTGTAATAAATACAAACAAACAAACATTCCTGCTCATATCAAACATAGTTATTTTAAATAAAATTTGGACTAAATGTAATTTGGAGACGTTCTCAGTATGTTTTTATCAACTATATTTATTTTACGGTCTAGGATTTGACTTTGAAATAAGTTATTTTTCAAAAAATTAATGAACGAAGTTTTTGGTACTCAAAATGTGAATATGTTAATTTTATTTTATTAGCTTGTTAAATGTGATTACTTTTAATTTGAATTTGCTGCATTCTTGCAGGTTGTGCGCTATTTTCAGAAGAAATGTATCTAATCCCGAACAATAAGTACCCACAGAGAATATTTTTATATAATTAATAAAATGTAACTATTTTTGCTTTCGAACAAGATACAATGAATTGTATAAATTTTGAGTTGGAAAAGTACTTACACAATATTATTTTATATCCTTGTGAATAACAAGTTTGTGAAGCATGGGTCAATGGAAGAAAGGGCGCACAAAGAAACTAAGATATAATTGATTATTTAACTGCTTGTTGTAAAGGGCAAGTTTTGTTTAATGGTATCATATTACTGGCGTTTTAGGCTATCTGTATTTACTAATTTAAGTACAGCAGATGAGTAGCGATACTATTTTATTTATTGTAGAAATAACATCAAAATTAAGATACAAATAAATATTTCTATATAGCAATGTAGCGATTATTCTGATGTTTCAAGAACTTTTTCCGAAAAAGCTCTTAGCTGAAGGTAAATGTTACTAACACTCTCTAACGCACTTATAGTATGTTCAAAATCTCTTGAGCCTTGGCAGAGTTCGTATCACGCTAGTACTATGGTAGTTCGATTGCCTGTAAGGTTGAAATTACAAAGTCAGTAGAGCTGATTAATTTACGCAATCATTACTCAGTCATGGCGCTTTAGCATTCTTGACTAAGACATGGAGTCGATGATAAGTAAAATATATTTAAAACCATTAAAGTTAATGAACCTTTGTGTTCCCAATGCCACAAATTAAGTAAGTAGTTGATACCCAACAGCCTCTGTGGTATAGTGGTCAGATTTACTGACTTCAGGTCCCGAAGTCCCGGTTTCAATCCCCAGTGCTCCCAATTGTCTGCAAGGCAGTGGATCTAAAACGGAACCAAAATCAACCTCGTGAGGACAAATGAGGAGCTACTTGAATGAATAAGTAGCACTTCAGTCTAGAAAACTGAGATAGAAGGCTGGAGGGTTCGTTGTGCTGAACATATGACACCCTTAACCCGAAAATGTTGGCACTATCTTCGCCAACATACAGCAGCCTCTCGATTGGTAGAGAGTGCTTGCAGCCTGACACCGTGGAGATATTATTAAAGTTAAAATCTACCAATAGGATGAAAAATTATTCTCAAAAACATTTATTTCAGGAAAATTGTGTACATCCTATAGATGTTTGAAAATTGTAAACACCGTATTGAATAACAGATACCCACTTCAGTGGCCGAGTGATCTAATGTGTCACTCCAGTGTTAAATTGGCCTGCTGATAACGGAGCGCTTGGGGTTCAAATCCTGGTCGGGTCTACTGAGGGTAGTTTTCCCTAAATTGTTTCCCCATCTTCCAAAATAAAAATGCTGGTAGATAACCTCTCAAATGCTTCCTTCCTCATTACTACCCAATTAGATTATATATGCGTATAACATGAACAGGTAGTATGACGTGGTGATATCAGCAATAAAAATAACATATTTATAGTCAAAATTGTTCTAGTCTTCGAAATGAAACTAATTTTTAATATTTTATTGCCTCTTTAGCCTTTAAAGTTTAAAAATTAATCAAAGCACAGTGGTCAAATTTAGCACATTAAATTTTAATTATTTTTTATTTTACCTCAAATAAATGGTTCGACAGAATCATAAGCTACATACTCTCTCATATAGGTTATTTATTATATATTTAGTGACAAAATCTTCAAAAATAAGTTCTCTAATTTTACCTTAAATAATTTTTTCTCTGATAAGTATACAGTATTATTTATCATACCCTCCCCAGATATTTATCTGAAAAAAATAGTTCAAGACTTTTTTAAAAAGGATAGTTATAAAGCAATGACCCGAGTTCATTTCTACTATGCTCAATAACATGATCTGGCTGCTAGGCCTTGTATCTATGGCCCCTAGATTTTATTGCAAGGGTTCCATCCTTAAATTACGCAAGGCTTTGTTACATGAGTTTAGATCCTCCCTCCCTCACACCTCTCTAGCTTATGTAATTTTTAAAGATTTGGTAAGTCATGTTATTATAATCGTTTAGTTATTTTTAGACAATAGGGTTGGTAATATCCAACTTTGGTGGCCTCATGGTCTAAGGCGTCACACTCACATTAGACTAGTCTGCAGATGGCTGGGAGATCATGGCTCGATCATGATTGGGTAACATTTCCTAAATATTTTCCTACTCTCTCTAAGCGAATGCGGGTACACTTCCTCTAAATTGAAACGTATTTATCCCTAACCCACTGGCGTAATTAGTTTATACCTAAACAGGCAGAATTAAGGAAAAGTACCCACATTTGCATGGAATAGTAGAAGGAAGCGATTGAATAAGATCTCCCCAAAATACCATCAGCAGGGATTTGAATCCCCAGACACAAGCGTCTTGCTGGCTGGGATGGATAAGCTAATTTTTCTGCTTGAGAGTGTGATTGTATATTGACGTTTTATCTCCCCACCTTTAGTCCAACTTGGTCGCCTACACACTTTACTCTCCGGCACTACACTTCTTATCTCTATCAGTTCTAGGAAAAGTTTGCTTGTGGCCTTAAATGATTACCGGTCCCAGCCTCCCAATTGTTTAAACAAATCAGTAATGCTGCCAACCTGATGGCTGGAATCCACCAGTTTGTATAACGTTAGCAACGCCATCTATTTTGAAAGCTGAAAGCTCAACACACCGCCAGGGAGGGTAGGCAAGGCCTTAAGGAATTTGCATAAATATTTCAGGTAAAACTATCAGCATTTCACATTTTTTAAAGCTACATAGAAGGTTGGCGTCCGTGAGTTACTATTTTAGCAGTGCAGGTTCAGGCTAAACACATATGTACAAATTATGTTGGAGAGCTAAGGATAAAGAAGGTGTAATCTAGAGGAAGTGTACTCACATTTGCGTAGAGGGAGTGTGAAAAACTATTTAGGAAAAACCACCCTAAGTTCTCTTGACCATGATTCGAATGCTGATCTGTTTGTTATCGGCAGTCTAGTCCAACATGAGTGACGCCTTAGTAATTTTGGTACCTATAATTGTGTTTTGATAGTAAAATTATTAATTAAAACCTTAAATTTGGGAGTTTCTAGGAGAGTGAAATATTAGAACCAAAGTTTGTTCGATAGAATTTGTATTACTTTTTATATATTTACATCTAAATTATATTTTTCCTTTCATCTATACAACTACCTACGGTTCTAAAAATATGTATTTACATTTAATGTTTGATCAATCTAATTCAAGAACATAAATATACCTTTTTAAAACAAAGCTAGCGCATTAAGTAGTCATGTCCTGCATTGGGATTATTGCCTAATATTTCATCTCCGTAAAAAACATTCCCTACTTTACTAATAACCAATGTTCCAGCATTAATGCGAAATGTACATGTCAATCTTCTTCACCCCTTTCTCATAAAAGAATGTTTGAAAAGACAGTACAAGAAAATCTTACATTTCTCATAAACTAGTTTGGAACAAAATTTGCAAACATCGGTTTACAATAAACTATCCTAAAATAGATGTATCTCCAAAAACAAGTATACAATGTTGTTTATTGTTTTAAACACTTTACAAATACAATTTGAACAAAATCTTTATAGCTATTTTCAAAATAAATTAATCAGTAATCCAACCTTAATTTTAGAACTAAAATAAAAATCTTTATTTCTCCTAGAGATATGGCCATATATTTAAATGTTAAGTATGAATGAGATTCATCAATTGTTGCCAGAGATACAACCAGGCAAAATTGTAAAATCCCTTTTTAGTTCAAGGAAGCATAAAAAACAAGATTTGGCTAATCTCGAGCTTGTGAATTTTTATGATTAAAACACTCTTTACGAGAAAGTAAAAATGTGGACTATGTCATGACGAAAGTACTAAATCCCAAGTATTTGTGAAATTTTGAATAGCAGAGATTTAAATAAAATGTCAAATAACTGGTATAAATTGATTGTGTGTGTGTGTGTGTGTATATATATATATATATTAATGTATTGTTTTAAGGAACGCTTATGTTAAATGAATAGCAACACATGCTTAAGGGTTAGCAGTAGCAGGTAAACCATTTTTATTTAAGTCTTTGTCCATTTTAACTGCTTTTAATAAGGGGGGGTTGTAAAAAAAAGTGCATAAGGTTTTTATAAGGTTGCTATTTGAATGTAAAATAAGCACATTTTCTTAATAAAAGTGTATAAGAAACTTACTTTTAAGTTAAAGAAACAACTGTAAATGTTTTTATTTGAAAGCTTTGAGTTAATATTTACAAACATTCTTTATCTGTAACTGAATTCAATTTTAAAGTATCATTCTGAACACTATAAGATCACAACTGATAGCAAAAAAGGCAAACTAAAACATCACCATACCAGTACTTAACAAAAGCACAAAGGCAGCTAACAACTTTGCACATTTCAATACTAGTACCTAATGTAATATGTCAAGAATGAACCTTAGCACAAGAAAAAAAATGAATGTTTTAACTAAGGATATTGAGGGCTAAATTTTAGGTCTAAGGTTTTCAAGGTACAATTTTTCAACTAGTCATAATAAAAGTTTGATTATAGACTGAATTTAAACTTGTGTTTTATTTATTTAATAGTTAAGAAATTATTTCTTTACACAAACAATTATAAGGTTTTTAACAAGAAAAAAATTTATTGAATTAATTAGGATACATATTTTCTTATGTCTGCTACTTTGCAAGAAGCGAAAACACTTTACATTTTTTTAGTATGTAAATTTATAGAAACTTAGGGAGAGGTGACATTTCTACAAAATTAATCTTGACACATTTAACCAAAGGGTTTGAGCCAAATGGACATTGTTTTAAAATAATCATGCCCAGTAATAAACCTGAATTTAATAAAAATGAATGCAATAAATTTACCGTATTGGCCCAAAAATAGGCCGCATTTTTTCCAAGAAACAGCTCTCATAAAGCTCTAATGCGGCCTATAATCGCACTCTTAGATAATGCACATTCAATGTTGTACCTATAGGATATGCATGTTGTTAAATCGATACATCTCGTCACCGCTATTTAAAAATAAATGAACCTTGACAGTTGGCAAAATTATTTAAAAATAGATGAACCATGACAATTGGCAAAATTATTTAAAAATAGATGAACCATGACAGTTGGCAAAATTATTTAAAAATATATGTACCATGATAGTTGACAAGGTTATTTAAAAATATATGAAGAATTACTATCTTATTTTAGCCATAATGGCTGTAAATAAAATTATTTTTTCAGCACATTCAATCGGCAATATACACTTTTGGCAAAGTAAGCTTGAATATTTCTAATGAGATTTTGTTTCAGTATGTTGGTCATCATTTATTTAAATGTAAGAATAATAATTTAATGCATGTATTAAATTCGGAACATTTATTCTATTGTGAGAACAATAAATTAGTTCATGTATTAAATTCAGAACATTTATTCTACTGTGAGGACAATTTAGTGCGTGTATTAAATTCGGAAGTGCAACATGACAGATCATGTTGAGAAAAGAGCAGGTTTTAGCCAGGGAATAAAGTGTGAACAACTTACCTTTTTTTTCCAAGCAATTTAATTTTGAGTATGAATAACTTACTTTTTTATTTCCAAGTGACATTTTAAGTGTAAGCACCTACCATTAAACAATTTCTATTTTCAAATGATTTAATACACTGATCATATTTAAGTGGGAATATTATTTTTTCTCTAAAAGTTGTCAAAAATTTAGGGAGTGGCCTATTTTCGGGCCAATACGGTACATTAAGAGGGCTAACAATAAATCGGCAATATAGGGAATTAATCTTTTACAGAAGAAATCTTCACATGTTAATAAAACTGTTTATATCATGAGAGAAATATGAACTATTTTTCATATTCATTCTAGAAATATTACAATACAAAATGTTCACTTTAAAATAATAGGTAGATAACTATTCAAATGGTTTTAATCTATCAATATTATAAACACAACAAATCAGCAATTTAAAGTTAAATGAGATACTTTAAAAAAATCCTCTTGCAGTGTGTAGGCTCCACACCAGTGGATAAAACTTAAGCAGTGTCATGCTAGAGTCTCAATTTGGAGAATCACTACATAATCATTGCACACTATAGCTCCTCTGTTGTGTAACCCAAGATCTACATCTTAGTTTACTATCACAACACATTCTACGTTTGGCAGGCCCATGTTTATTGAACTTGTCCTTTCCTTCCAAGAAGCAACATACAATGTGTTATAATTTAAAAGTATCAATTTGTTTCACATTTCCATGAATAGTTGAAAACAAGACAATCTAACATGCGGTAACTAAAATGTAGATCAACAATTTTCATGACTGCTAATAAACTTATCAATAAGAACAAAATTTAAAGAAAAAGGAATTAAAGAATACACAGCTTTACATCTTATGGCACTCCATCAAAATCTTTTACATACTTTTTTTTACCAAAAAATTTAGCCAGCAAACCAGTAGTCAATTATATATAATAAATTTGGATTTTCAATAAAAAGGAGTTTAACATTTCCTTGGAAAATATATATTCTGACAAAACTACAGTAAATGAGGTGAAATTATGACTGCACATTATAAAGTGTGTAGCTTTTAGAAATATTTAAATCATCCACTTCTGTGGTGTGAGAGATGAAAGACAATTAAAGAAATATAATTTCACACTGATGATGAAATTATTTAAAAATATTACTAAAATTGGAATGTCAAACTCATATTTGGTGCCACATCCACCTCAGTCTAAGGTATATAATGTGTTATTCCCTAGCCCATAGGACCAGTAGATACCTATTTATTCTTTTACATTTATAATAAATAGGTATGTATCCCTATTTAACAAATCTAAATAACTAAAGAACACAGGGGATTTTTTCCAAAAATTATTGATGAAAAATTGCTTATGTTCATTTAGGTGTGATATAGAGAAATCAAACAAATCTCTGTAACACTGCAAAATAACAAGTGTCCAGAAACCTGGCCATACCAAAACATTCCTTAATTTAAGTACATATAAAATATTATGCTAATCCAAACTAGCTAACACATGGGGAAATGGATTCCACAACTATATCACATTAATATCATCCAAAACAGGCCTGAAAAAACTTATTTGATGGAATGATAAAAAGGAATATTACCTCAGCCCACCAGGAAATGGCTGTGATAGTTGACTACATACTATTTACGATGGAATAATTACTCTCATGCTTTACATAAACAATCACACACATACATGTGAACATATACAAAGTGCTTCTAACACACTATTGTAATTTTAATCTATTTCACACTAAATACACATGCTGTGACCTTGAAAGACAACAGGTGCACTAAGGATGTTATTTAAGTGAATATTTTTATAAACTGAATAAAGAATGTAGTTAAACTGAATCAAAAGTCATGCAAATTTAATTTGGCATATCTTTATATAATGTATTTTCACATACACAAACACACTTTGACAAATATATTTTAGTCAAAGCTAATAATTAACTTTCATTCAACTTGCATACAAATTATAAATGAGTCTGATTGTATGGTAACCTTAATTTCAATTTGAAGAGGAATTACAGTTTATTTAAAAAGTCATGAAAATAGTGATAATAGCAGCGTCTTTTAGAAATCTATTATTACCCCTCAGGCCCTCTTTCCCCAGTATTTAAGAGCCACAACACTATGTGCATCATTTTCAGCAATGTGTTCAGTTCACTCAAATTAATCTCTTGAGCTGGTCATGAACAATGTTGACTTTGAAGTTAGGGAAAATTTCAATGACCAGCACAATTACGCATCATCTTGTTCCTCTACATCTAGGTTCTGCTCCCTTATTTCAACTTCACCTTAAACAAAAACAAAGAAATTAAAATATGAGTCAATATATGAATATATATTTTTTTTAATTGTGTAAATTACTACAATGGTAAAAAGGGTAATTTTGAAAATGCAAAATATATTTTGTGGTAAGTATTTAAGTTACTTTTACTATATTATTTGTTATATTTTTAGTATTGATACTATCTATCAAAAAAGGACAGTTGCGGATTACCTGATTTAATGTTAGTATATAAAGTATTTTTATTGATTTTTAACTTTTTGAATAATAATATATCTCTAACGTTTATATCTCCAAGGAAAACAGCTAACTTTTTGGGTGAAAAGAGGTCTCGCTCCCGTGTGATGAGTTCTAATAGAATTAAAGCTAGGCCAGGGAATAAAAGCCAACATGTGTTTATATGTTAAGTCAACCTTTCCTGTACCTTCTTTCAAATACTTATGATATATTCGTGCTATTAAAAAGTTAGGAATTTTAGGTGATTTTTAAACATTTATTTATTAAACCTTCTTTTCAAATTACCAAACTGGTATGGAAAAAAATAAACATGTTATAAATTCAAGATACATTAAGTATGTGTTGAAAATAATTTTAAATGTACATACTGTCTGCTGCTTGAATGTCTGAAGTCCAAAGAGTGAGGTTGTCTCTCAATAGTTGCATAATGAGAGTTGAATCTTTGTAGCTCTCTTCACTTAATGTATCTAGTTCTGCTATGGCATCATCAAATGCTGCCTTTGCAAGCCTGCATGCACGATCTGGCGAGTTTAGTATCTCATAGTAAAAAACAGAGAAGTTCAGTGCAAGACCCAACCTGTATGAACACAACATAAAACAATTAAAACATTGATAAATATACAATTATGAAGTACTTCATTACTTAATCAACTAAGTTTATAAAAGTGCAAAAAGATAGAAGTACAAGTGTAAAGCGCTAGAGAAAAGACACATGCTTTTCTCTAATCCGGTTTTATATTCAAAACTTTTTATGAACAAAATAATGGTAAGGATCATTCTCATGAAAGAGGCAAATAACCACTTATTAATTTGACTTTGGTCAGATAAAGAAAAAAGTATACATACAAAAAAAAGCCTATTTTGTTGATATAAAAAATATAATATACACATATCATTATTTTCAACATTTTAATTTAAAATGTGACCCAAAATCATTGTCCTGTCTCCTCAAACATTTTTTTCATTAACTAAGAAATAATGAGAATTTAAAAAAATAGCTAAGTGCCATGCCTTTATATTTACTTTACTTACCAGATGGCATCAGAAACTCAAAAGTTCATTGCCACACCTAGAAAAGTATGCCTGCCACCTATCCCTATCTTGAGCTAGTCCACCTCATTACACTTTATGATAAGCAAAATTCTTATTTATGTTCGTTTTATATCATAAGATGAATAAATTAATCCTAAACAGCTGTCTCCAAGACAATAATAATTGTCCTGGCCTCTTGAGTTTCATTTGCAGGTGCGATATGAGATGGAAGCATTTGTCAACAATTGTATCAGCTATTGAAGTCATGTTTTTTTGATACTAATACACAAGTGCATTATTGTATTCAGCTCAACCATTTCGTACGTAAATTTTGAGTAGCTACGGCTATAAACTGTTACTATCCTGGTCCCTATAGACGAACAAAGGTAGAACTTTTTTTTTAGTTTCTTGTGTTAAAATTAGGTCTGTTATAGTTAAGAAAATCATAACCTTAAAATATTTGGAGAATTTCAATTTAAAGTAATCATTATCATGGCTAGCCATGACCAGCATAATGATATGACAAGGAAATTATTTTAAATTATTATTTATTATACAATGCTACATGGTTTGCCACCCAATCTGTTCAACTTTTATGTAGTGGCTGGTCAGGGAAGCCTTGGAAAGAGATGGCAATTTCAAGATATGACGTGTCATAAACAGAGTAAAATACACAGATGATCAAGCATTGCTGGCCAAAAATAAAAAATAGTTACGGGAAATAATGGTCCGGCTGGTGGAGGTAGGAAGAAGATATGACATACAGATCAACATTGAGAATCTAAAAGTTATAGTGATTTCAAAAAATGAAGAACTGCTGAAAATCAAAATTGGATAGGAGTTGGAAAACAGAGCAGTTCAAGTACCTTGGAAATCTGCTGACAAAGGATCAAAGGAGACCTACTGAAACCAAGGAAATTAGGTCAAGGATCGCCATGAGAATCACTTTAAGGAAAGAAGAAGATTCTGAGAGCTCAAGGAGGACAGGGCAGGGCGCATTGGCGGTCTAGGTTCAGTAACAAAAGGAATGGACCTGTCTTAAGACAGAACAAATAATAATCCCTTACTCTTTTTTTCACTCTTTCTTTCTCCTTATTTTTTATTCTATTATCTTTATATTTACTCTTATGTTCATAATTATTCCAAGAAATAGAATTTGGATTTAAGAATCGAGATTCCAAGACACATTGGAGATTTGGATTTGTAAAATGGTGGATTCAGCCCAACTCTAATATTAGATACATTTTATATACATATATATACACACCCACACACAACCCACCCCACCCCACCCCACCCCACTCAAAGCCATATATACTGGCCTATGAGATTTGCAAAAGTATGTTTAGTCTGTCCAAATAGTATTTACAGGCATTGGGCTTAGTGCCGATGAAAATCTAAACAACTCATAGATGACTTGAAAATGTTTAAATTGTTGAAATACCTGAACAATGTTTGTTGAAACCATAGCTCACTTATCATGTAGTTTTCACTATAAATCATATGGCTTGAAAGCAAGAAATTCTTTATGCTGTTGACTTGTTCTTCCATGTTTTACCAGTTAAAGTGAGTTGTGACTGAATCTTTATTTACAAGCACTTTGATTAATGTCACAGCAACCCTCCTTCTTGCTTGGCAAAAGTGGTTTTTTTTTGCCAAATTCTGTGGAGAACCTTAAAATACTACGATCAAAATTGTCGGAGTTCAATTATTACAGCCAAAATATGTGTTTACATTTGTAGTTCCCTATAGCACCAACAGATGTCCCCTGACCTTGTTCTTAAAAACTTTTTCAACCAATGAACTGTTAGTTAAGTTTCAGCCAAATGCTGTATCGGTAACACAATAAATCATGTTAAGAATTGATACACATGTCTTTCGATCATTACTCTGTCCAACCAAAGTTTTGTTTAATTTGGTTGTAGAGTACTCATAGTTTTGCACATGAATAGTAATCAAAAGCATGATTATGATCCAGTAGAATTATTAGGCAGACCAACTACAGTCAACTCTTAGATTCTACGACTCCAGAATAGCGTCCCTCTCGAAGAAATGACCCTTTTTTGTAGAACCGTGATAAATGTGGGGGAAAAAAAGGTCGAAAATTTTAAGCAAATCGGCCGAAAAATGTGTTTGCTACACTTATTTAGGTCGCTGCGTTGCGATCTTTGTGAGCGCTGTAATACTAGTAAATGGGCTGGGTCAGGTATAAAAAAAGAAGACAGCTAATAGCACTTGACTGTCCACCCCCTCCCACAAGCAAGACAATGTTTCCCCACGTGCGACTGCCGCTACATCATGTGCCAGGCTTGTTTTTTCCATTGTTATTTCGATTCTCGATTTGGTTAGGTTTTTGGTTTGTTTTTGTGAACAATTTTTGGAGGCCCACGCTATTTTTTATTTGATACGAACTTATAGTTTTGACTAAATGTATGGAAAGAGGACCTTCTTGACATTCATGAAGAAGTTACGAGATCATCTAGATTAGAAGATTACAAAGATGGAGAGTGCGCGGCGGCATTGCATTCCGAAGTTGACACGTTTCACAATTCTCAAAATGAGAGAAGAAATTGTGAATGCAGTGCAGAAGGAAAACAAAAAATTTGAAGGGTGCAACGCATGCGAATCTGGAGCAGGCTATTCTGGAGTGGTTCAGCCAGCATAGAGCAAAAAATCTGACTATAAACGGACCAATGATGCAGAGAAAGGCCAATGAATTTGCCCTGAGGTTTGGTATAGAAAACTAAGTGTTCAAGTGGGTGGCTAGAGAGTTTCAAAGTGTGTCAAAGAATATCCAGCCACAAGGTCGTCGATGAAAGTGCATCGGTTGACCTAACACCAGTGAGGGAGTGGATGCCCTTGCTCCAAAACATCCTTAGGTACTATCAGCCTCAAGATGTATACAATGCTGACGATCTGGGGATGTTCTACAACCTCATGTCAGATCACACTCTTGCTGTGAAAGGGGATAAGTGCAAGGGTGAGAAGAAGAGCAAGGAGCGCCTCACCATCCTTCTGTGCTGCAACATGGACGCCGGCGATAAGATGAAGCCCCTCGTGATCGGGAATTTCAAGCAAATCCCGGGGTTTCAAGGGCAACATCCGGCCTTGTGACTATGATTTTAATAAGAAGGCATGGATAACCTCTGGGGTGTTCAGGAGGTGGCTTCGATTCAAAGATGGATGCCGCAAGTAGAAAAGTCATGCTCTTTGTCGACAACTGCCCCACACATCCTGCTATCAACAAACTCGGGAACATTGAG
>CABFVX010003980.1:20489-64431 GCA_902151425.1 Timema shepardi | reverse complement strand
TACGAGATAGAAGACCCAGTACAAACATAATATTGTCAAAGTACTGGCAGAGGAATATTGTGCTAAAAAAATTAATAAAAAAAAATCACGTGATGAAGAGTAGATACATTCTTTTTTTTTCTCTGATAAAATCTCGAGTCCTTCATAGATGCGACGCCAACACACTCGGGAGTATTCTCTAAAGTCTAAAAACATAAAGGCCTCAACCTTGGTCTAGATCTCTGAAGAATGGTTATTATATTTTAGGGTGCTTCTAAATCAGTGCCGAGAGATTCCAATCTCGGTCAGAAACATTTTCATACTCGTGGAGTACGCTGACAATCCCATTTGCATTGAGCGCTTATACTTAATAACATTATCGTTATATAAAATATATATAGAGATACTCTCTCTATATATATGATATATAGATATAGAGAGAGATAATATACGAATATAGAGAGTGAGAGAGTATATGTACTCATACATCTACTCTTTCATTATATAATCATATATAGCGATTGAGAGAGTATATATAGCAAGAGAAAGTGTATACATACAAATATATAATTATAAATAGTGATAGAGACTATATATATATATATATATATATATATCGAGATAGTATATGTATGTATATTATATATATATATATATATACTAGCAAGTTTGGTAAGGGCTCTGGTGAGAAGTCCTTTACATCTACCCACTAGGTGAATGTTGGTACTTTTACTCTTAGTTACCCTATTAATACTTATTCTATTATTATTATTATTATTGAAGCCACACCAACACGAAATCATCTATTAGCATCATAAAAACAAAATGTAAAATTTACAGCTCACAAATTAAAAAGACAGGAAAACAAAAAGTTAAAACAAATTGAATAGGAATGGTTTCTTGAGGTTATCGAAGGAACGATAAATTAACAAATACAATCAAAGCTAAATAATAAATCCAAAACACCACTTGAAATTAGTTATTTTCTTTGTCAATTTCCTCTAATGTGGGACACTTAAACTCTCCCCTTTGCCCCTCATCACACCAGCCCATTTTAGAGGTAATCTACCCGTATTTGCGTGGAAAGAGAGTGAGAAACCATTTAGGAAAACCACCCTCAGTAAGTAAAACCGACCGGGATTGGAACCCCGATCATAAGAAGGCCAGTCTTAACACGAGAGCGACGCCTTAGACCATTCAGACACTGAAGTGGGTGAGATCATATAGATCTTCAAAAGGAAATTTAATAATGATTTTTTGTGTGTTTATCCTGATAAACATTGATACCCTTTCACCAATTAATGTTTAAGGAGTACATTGGCATTTTACAAGATTTTTTAAAATAAAGAGAACAAGTTTTATTCAAATTTTGTAATGCAAATGAAAAAAAAATCAATTTAGATTACTATGTGTAGAAAATTAAACTAATTGTTAAAAAAACACTCCATGGTATGAATCTGCAAGTGAGCTATACCGACCGATCGGCCGCGGCTGTAAGCGATGACAGTGCCGACTTTATGTATAGAGGGTGTCATGTGGTCAGCACAGTAAGCCCTCCGTCTGTTAATCTCTGTTTTCTAAACCGTAGATGCTTCTTATTTATTCGAGTATATTTTAATTTATCCTCACGAGATTGAGTTTGACCGCGTTTCAAAACCCACTGCTTCACAGATATATTTTGGAAGCGCCAGGTATCAAACCCTGGACCTCTAGATCTGTAGCTAGGAACTTTGACCATTAGACCACATAGGCAGTCAAAATAAGAATATTTAACTAAGTGAAAATTACAACTTGGATACGGGGATTGAAACTGTGACCTTTGGCAATTAGGACTGATCCTGCGGACAATCGAAACGTTGCCGTTTATAATACACATTAATTAAATTAGATCCATCTATTGGAGCAATATTTTATTTATTCTAGCCCAATATTTTTTTTATTAAATTTAACAAAATACTGATACAGTACTAACTTACGTGGTCTTTCAATCCAACTTAAGGCTCCGCCCATCAATTTTGATTCAATTTTAATGTTGAAATATTATTTTAGGTTTTATAGGGAAATTGATGTGCTTTTTTGAAACTTAAAATTTATAATTATATAATAAATAATGTTGGAAACATTCCACGATATTTCCATGGTCACATCAACCACTATGGCGTTTTTATTGAAGTTTTACTACCATTGTCCTTCAACTTCAATAAACTCGTGAAACTCTTTCATGTAATGATGCAATTATTTTTGGAAGGTACCTAACATATTTTTTTAAAAAGAATTATTAACTTTTGGTTTCAGAACGCACATTATTTTTCCCACAGAAAATAAAATGCTTAACATAATTAAAACGGTGAAGGCGTAGCCTTAATAGAAGGTTATTTTAAAAATAGTATTATTTAGTTATATTTTCAGTCGAACAAGTTTTACTTAATGTTTGGTTTAACCACAGCCAACTCTATACTTCATTCACGGTAGGAGTTTACCTCTGAAAGGTCTTTTTTCCTACAAATATCCTACTATATAATAGATTTCTGGTAGGGAAAAAGGCCTTTCAGAGGTAAACTCCTACCGTGAACGAACTTTAGTTAAACGATAAGAGGATGATACATTTAAGTTAGTGCTAAAAAAACAACCTGCAATGCTACTATGTCTTTCTACCTGTTGGGCCTGTACGCATGAATCATTTAGTAAAAACCAGCCTCAGTACACACGACTAGGATTTGAACCCCATTCTCCCTATAAATGGCAGTTTAGTCTATTGAGAGAGTGACACCATGCGACCACCGAACCAAGTAACCTTGCTATTGAAAGTTCTACATAAAGCAAAATAACTAAATCTTATAAACCCCGGTGATAGTAAGATCGTGGTTAGAATACCGTAAATGTGTACTGAGGGAGTTGATGGTTAAAATAATAATAGTTTTACACTCTATCTACACAAATACGGTATGATTATGATTATTATTATTATTATTATTAGCACCATGTCTTACTACCCGTTCGGGCAGGATGATTGTGAGATGAAATGGAGGACCTACAGTTTAACGTGGAATTCGAACCACGGTGGAGGCCTAGCATTCCACACATTCACAATTTGTGATTAATACACATCTTGTCAGAGGTGAAGGAAGGGTTTGGTAATCATATAAATCTGTTCCGGGGCTGAGGATTGAACCCCGGACCCCAGCACATAAGTCCTACACCTTACCCCTAGACCTTCAGGTCACCCAATACGCTAGTAATTTTTCTAAAATTTTACCTTTCTCATCCCCAACACATTAGAATACATACGTCTAAAACCAGGACAGGTCTTTTGACGTAGTGAACAAATTGCGGTTTGAGGTGTACGTCTATATACTAATTATTACGCTAATATGTTATATGGATGATGAAGGTTGAATTTAGAGGAGGTTTTCCGGCATTTCATGAAGTGAGAATGGAAAACCATGTAGGATAAACCATTTTCAGTACACCCCGATCGGGGCTCGGACCGGTATTTGGCAATGCACTCTATTGGGAATTTATTCGGTCACCGAAATGAGTTAAAATAATTATTTTAAAATATTGTTTCAATTAGGTATCGGCTATAAAACTCTGTTAGATCCAGAGGGGGCGGCTGGGGGCCGTGGTGGGGTATTATTCATTACGCGAAACTACACAAATAAATGAACAGCTCACTGGTTTTTTGTCATTCAGCGTACTTTCCTCTGGCCTATGAGTAATTAAACTGTGACAAGTACCATGAAGGGCCAGCCCACATACTGCGGGATTGATTGGTTCTCGACGTATTGGTGAAGGGGGTTAGAGGGGGGGGGGTTGAAGGGTCAGAGGACAATAGCTTTGTACTATCCAATATTGGAGTGAAACAAGCCGGTTGACAACATCGATACTGCTCGACCATGCGAGTATCACAACACCGAGTTTGGGACAAATTAATGTGTGTTAAAAAAAAGTTAAAACAATTCAAGAGCCCCTTATAAACACTGAGATATACAATGACATGACTTACAAAAACAATATAACCTAGGCAAGCATAACTAAAATGAAATACTCCCTCTTGTGGACATACATTAAAATACTAGATAATTGAGGCGAATATCCATTTCAGTTTTTGTTCTAGACTTAAGTTAGTTTGTAAGTACTGATTATTTGGGTTGAAAAGAACTCGTTGAGTACCTTAACAACATTTAGACAAAGCTCTCTCTCTCTCTGTATTTATATTTCGTTCTTCTGGAGCTATTCGAATCGTTCAAACGGGTTTCAAATAACATTTCAATACTTCCCGTTCACCAAAATGACCGAAATTGGATGTTTTTTCAATAGCGGTTGGCTCAAACTACTTTGTGTCTAAAGTACGTACCTATATATTTTTTCTTTCATGTGACGCGCTGTGAATGTTTGATGTGTCCCTGTTTAACAGATGCGTTAGTCGTGTAACAGAAGAGGCAGGGTCGGTTTGACAGTGACAGGGCGTGGTCTAGATGGTAGCGCACAGCCCTTTACCGACACGTCAACCGAAGGCCACACACGGACTCGGAGAAGTTATCCGTCCGTAAGGGGACGATAAAAAAAAGAGCGTTATTGTTGGCATAAAATACTTTCGGCCCTAAATAAACTAAACTGAAAAGAATGCATTGTTCTATGGGGTTGGCTGACCGGTGCGCAGGAATTGCAGAGCAAATAATTCGAGGTTGGTAATACCTTTACACGAACTGCGAAGTAAAAATTAAATTTATAATGACTTTGTTAAAAATGGAGGTTAAGTTAGGCGAGGTTATGTTAGGCTAGCTTAGGTCAGGCTAGGTTATGTTATGTTAGGTTAGGTTAAGTTAGGGTTTGGATGTGATTACAGGTTATTCTTAAACTCATGTTCACTGGCTTACAGGTATACTTTATTCTGCAATTCGAGTGCGCCCTGGCTGACAATGGGCTAAGATTGGGGAGGGGGAATAAAGAGTAAATGTGCCGCATTAGTGTGGTGTGGGAAAGAAAATTCATATAGGGAAATCCACACACAGGCTTGAACCTTGACCTCTACGTCACCAGTGATTAAATTTTTCGCGAAATGGTTACGATAGAATGAGTTACAAGCTTAGGTGGACTGTGTATGGTTTTTGATGACCCTAGTCTACCACCCACATTTCCCTTCTCAAGATTGATTGGGCGCTACTACCTTGCACCATGAATTCCCTCCTCAAGATTGATTGGGCGCTGCTACCTTGCACCATGAATTCCCTCCCAAGATTGATTGGGCGCTGCTACCTTGCACCATAAATTCCTTCCCAAGATTGATTGGGCGCTGCTACCTTGCACTATGAATTCCCTCCCAAGATTGATTGGGCAATACTAGCATGGAATAACCTTGTTCTCCTCTCACTATCAATTCATTTTACCGCGAACATAAGTGTATCATTCAGCTGGATGGCTTATACTGAACCAAAGTCTGCTGGCGATTCATTGTATTCATTTCCAATTAATATTATACTATGAATTTCCCAATACACCTGTTTAAAATGCCTTCTTGTCGAGTCTACGATGCCTGATCCAACAATCTCTCACATATACAATGCACAAACCCCCGCCGTCCACCAATGTTGGGGAGCATACACAATGCAATCTATGTTTAAATAATATTTATTTTAATGAAGTATTGTGTATCATAATTGTTTTCTTCGTTTAGCCGGGACATGGGCTGAATGAAGAGATTAATCACTGAAGTTGATGGGAGATAGTGTACCGGTTCTGTTATAGTAAATGAACGTATGTCAATATGTCAATATGTTTATTATGATTTCTTTAGGAAGAAGAGTAGAAGTTAGTTAATAAAACCATTTTAATATAATCATACATGAAGTAATCTTATCTGCAGTTGTTACTTTTAATAAATATTTTCAATACCTACAAAATAACACTAATAATATAGTAAAATGTTATCAACGTTGGCCGCAAAGAAATATGTTTGAATTATCTAAAATGTTCTTCCTAACAAAATAAGTTCATAGACATAACAGTTAATACGTGCAAAACAGCCGATTAATAATATTTTATAAACACGCATCGGTGGTCAAATGGTTTAACGTATCAATCTCGTGTTAGACTGGACTTCCAATGACTTGGAAATCTGGGTTCGAATCCCATTCAGGTGTACTGAAGGTTGCTTTTTCTAATTTGTTTGCCACTTTCCTTCCACGAAAATATTTGTATATATCCTCTAAAATTATACCTACCTAATGCATGTCCCATTAACGTAATTAATATCGACTATAACCCAAATGAGTAGTTTGACGGATTAAAAAAATATTTAAACCTCATTTGTCTGCAACCCGTTTCGTTGTAGAGTTGTACACTCCGTCGAGATTGAAAGGTAGCAACTTATAATTCACTGAGCCCGCAAGGTATGATATTCCTCCACACATGACTGCAGAATAGTTTGCCTAGCTACGCCCAACACCTAAGTTAGAGAAGGCCTTAAGTCGTTAAATTATTTCTCGACTGTTGGGAAGGAGTGATGGGGGAGGGGTTATGTCTTTTAGCGATGCCTTTGAATTAGCAAAAGTCAATAAAACCCCTAATATATTTAATAAAGTTAAAAAAAAACTAGCTGGAAAAGACTGGCTGTATTCGCTTTTAGGTAGACACCTTGAAATCAGACTAAGATCACCAGAACTCATATCGATTGGACGAGCAATAGGTGTTAATAAGGTTACTGCAAAACAGTTCATTGGCTTGTTAACTACGCTATTTGAAACATATCAGTTTAATGCAGATCATATATACAATGTGGACGAGACAGGGATTACCCAAAAACAGTCTAAAGTCCTTGGTTTACGAGGAAAAAGGCAAGTAGGAGCATTGGTTTAAGCAGAAAGAGGGACATTAGTTACGGCTGACACTTGCATGAGTGCCAGTGGTATTTCATGCTTACTATGTTTGTTTTTTTAAGACTAAGAGCGAAACCAGAGCTCCTTGATGATTCCCTTCCGGGCAGCACAGCTGAAAACCGTCCAAGTGGTTGGATGCAAAAGGAAATATTTCTGAATGGCTCCAACGTTTATTCAAATTCGCAAATTGATCTGAAAAGAAACTGGTTCTCCTGTTATTAGATGGCCATGCAACTCACACTAAGAACTTATAACTCATATACATGGTTCGGGAAAACCACGTATGTTTTTCTCCACACTGCACCTATAGGCTGTTGTAATTATGAGTCCTACTAGCTAATTATTCAGAAGAAGCAATAAAGTGGATGCAAACACATCCAGGACGTGTGATTACCATCTATAAAGTTGGTAAACTCTATGGCACGGCTTATATGAACGTGTGATTACTATCAATCAAGTTGGTAAACTCTAAGGCACGGCTTATATGAACGTGTGATTACTATCTATCTAGTTGGTAAACTCTAAGGCACGGCTTATATGAACATGTGATTACTATCTATCATGTTGGTAAACTCTATGGCACGGCTTATATGAACGTGTGATTACTATTTACCAAGTTGGTAAACTCAGGCACGGCTTATATATGTGTGATTACTATCTACCAAGTTGGTAAACTCTAGTGCACGGCTTATATGAACGTGTGATTACTATCTATCAAGTTGGTAAACTCTAAGGCACGGCTTATATGAACGTGTGATTACTATCTACCAAGTTGGTAAACTCAGGCACGGCTTATATGAACGTGTGATTACTATCTATCAAGTTGGTAAACTCTAGGGCACGGCTTATATGAACGTATGATTACTATCAATCAAGTTGGTAAACTCTAGGGCACGGCTTATATGAACGTGTGATTACTATCTATCAAGTTGGTAAACTCTAGGGCACGGCTTATATGAAAGCTGCATACATGGAAACCGCAGTAAAAGGATTCCTAAAAACAGGAATATTCCCACTTGACCCCAAAGTTTTTCTTGGTTGGATGTGCCACATACACGAAAGTCTATTGGTTAGTTGCGAAAATTGGATCAACCTTCTAATCTACAGGTTTTCGCTGTGATGACGCGCCTATGACTTCTGAAGAACCCATTTATTTACAAAACCATTGCGTCTGAGTTGATTGATATCCCAGGAACTTCTGGTTTGGATAGACCTGTTTCCAGCTGGTTCAAAAAATGAGGCGAAGTACAAAGAAATAAACAAAATGACTGAAAGTAATCCTTCTTTAGGTGGTGTCACTATTTCTCCCAAAAAAATTCAGGAACATTCCTCAGGCGATGAGAAAACCAAAAGTGATAAAAAAAAACGACGGGGGAAAACTGTAGTTTTGAGAGATTCACCGTAAAAAAATGAGTTGTTATCAACCATTTCTAAAAAAAAGACAAATTATTAAAGAGAAAACTTCCAAGTTGACAGCAGATAAAGGGGAAAAAAATCAAAAATGTCAAAAAATATGCAGGCTTAGATGAGCAGCACTGTGATATTTTTACATGTGACATTTGCAACAGTGTAGGCTACTGAATTGATCATTAAAAAGGTTATACTTATTTTATCATAATTTTAATAAACTACTATTATATTATTGTTTTTATTACACTCAATTAATGGTCCCTGAATTATGTTCTAATCACAGTGATTTAACCGTAATTTAATTTCAATTTAATCCATATGCTTATTATTTTTAATATCTTAGTTATATTCAAGTGTATTAAATTAGATAAATTAGACTAGTGTAATTTTCTCAAAACTATCGTGATACCTGAAATTTAATTATTATGTGGTCAATACATACTTAAGTAATTGACTAAATTGTTTTTTCATTATTGATCTAGAGGTTATTAAAAAACAATATTTTTAATGTGTGCCCGGTTTTACCGAGTGGGGTAAAACAGGGTAGTTTGCCATACTTAAAAAAACACATTTTAATGACATTAAATCATCACAAGTATTGAAAATCAATATTTATAGTTAAAGAAGACATAATTGTGTACTCAAAAAATCAGAACTTTTGAGAGAATTAACTACAAATAATTATACACTAGATACCCGGTTATACCCCACTCCCGCCTATTCTTCTTAAACACACTACAACCAATCAAATGTATGAGAAATTCAAATTCAGTTAGTGTAATTCTTGTAAAATAATTACATTGTCCACTGATTTCTTGGAATTTAAAATCGGCAAGCAGCCCGTTTACGTGGCCGCATGGTCTAATCTAGAGGTTTCCAAACCTTATAGAACGAAGGAGTCCTTGCACCAGAAAAAAAAACCTACATACTAGAACCCTAATAAAATGTTTACATTAATATTATGAACATTCACTAAGGACAGTTAAAGTTTACTAGACAAATATAAAATTATAAAGCAAATTGAAAACACTACATGTTCTGGCTGCATCTTTATCAAATGTCTTTTGTCAATTAAGTTTAAATATGAATAATCCTAATGTTTGATGCTATTTTTATGTTGTGAAAAAAATTAAAAATTGTATTACAAAGTTTCATGAACTTGACCTCGATATTACGCTGGATCTCTTCTTTAATGTGCCTCTGAACAAAAAAAAAAGTTCTTACTTTTCTTTCCCCTCCATGTCTCTCTGCCGTTCTATCTTTCTCTCTGTCTGTCTGTCTATATCCGAGACTACAGCCAAAACGTTTTGATATATTTCATACAAACTTAATATATGATGTAAAATTGTGATTTCGATACTTGTTCTAAAATTAAAGGTAATTTATTGATTACTAATTTTTGAAATTTTTAGAAAATGACTTTAACGATTTTGTTTAAAACAAATTTACTGGTAGTATTTTACATGTTAAATAACACGTTTTTTAGAACAATTATTTAAGGATGGTTTATTTACGACAGTTTTGAAAATTCATTTTTTTTTTGTGTGTGTGAAATGAACACGTGTAAGTTAGGCTTATTAGCTAAAAGGGACGTAGAACATTAAATACAGCGTAACGTTAAAAATATGATAAGGGTATAGAGGTTATGGAAATACTGTGAAATCAACGAATCATCACTAGAAAAAATGGAAAGCAATATTGTGATGTGAAGATTTTTTTTTATCACCTCGTCTTACCACCTGTTCGGAGTAAATGCATGTACAGTACCATAATTACTCTAATGTGATGGGAATGAGAAGGTAACAACTTTAGAGGCAGAGCTACACTCATTTGCATGAAAGGAGATTAGAAAACTACACTCTGTGTGAAGCTGTTAATCCGGCCTCTAATCAAATCGAACCCAGGTCGTTAAGAGTCGAAATATTAAAACGCACGCCCCCAGCCATGTCGGGTCAGGTTTAAACTGAAAACGACTATACTCCAGCCCCCCCCCCTCCCTACGGACTACGATATAGTGCTTTAGTGAATAAATGATAATATCCTCTCTGGAGATTACAGTTGGACACATTACATTACCTGTCTTGGTCACTCTGTGAGGCTTTGTAACTGCCACGCGTTACAGAAGCGTGAATCACGGGTAATTGCCTGCGTGAGCACGCAAGAGAGAGAGGGGAGAAAGAGAGGTACCAGTATGTAATCAATTCATGATATCGGGTCGGATGGAAAACTAGGCTATTATATTTCAGGCTAATTTATTAGTCAAACAAAAGGGTTTAAAGTTTTGTATAGAAATTTAAAAAAGCTCCCAAAAAAGGTTTATTAATTTTTCCCTAACTATACGTAATAATGATATATCGTTCAATTACCTTAGTAAGGTACGTTTACAACAGATAAAAATGATTTTATGTCAGCCAACGTAGACAAAATATGTAGTCGCTATATTTATCTTGAGGCTGTCAACACATACACCTTATTTTTAAAAACCGCAGCTACAGTACACATGGCTTGACGTATGTACACATAAAAGGGTGTCCTTAGTCTGGGGAAATTAGGGCAATGTCAGGGAATTTATAACGGTCAGGAAAAGCAGGGTGTATTATGGTTGGTTATATAAAATAATATGCAAAGGGGTATCCATAAATAATGCAACAAGATCTTTCAAATGCATACATTGGTCTTGTTACCTTAAATAAATAATGTAACAAGACCCCTCATGTGTGTACATTGGTCTTGTTAATTGCTTACTCTATGGTATTAGGAACTCGAAAGTTCAATGACACACAAAAATACTCCACCTATCCTTATATTGAGATGGTTCTAGCCAGTCACCTAATTACGCTATCTTTTTCAGGTCTATTTTAATGTGATAGCAAGATCTTTTATGTGAGTGCATTGGTCTTGCTACTTTATTTATTGAAACACTCTCGTGTTTCGCAGTCAGGGGAAGAAGTATTCATCGCATTTTATTCCAAAATTATTTTTAATTAAATTTCTGAGAAGTAATTTTTTAGTGCAAAACAAAAATAAATATTTATAACAACTATACACGTATTGGGTGTTTTGAGAGGTAGAAAAAAATAAAATATAAAAAATTAATAAATGAGATTGTTAAAAATGGTGGAATATGGGGTGGAGAAGCCCCTGGATAATAAAGTATGGTAATACTCCACGCTAGTTGGTTCGTCAGCTGCCAGGTTGATTATTAGCACTAGTTATATTAAAGGAGAAGAATACGATGATAGCGGTAGTACTGTGAGAGTATCTCAAACAACCACCATCTTGAATAACTGATTTGCATTGCCTAGCAATGAAATGAGATCTCACACATGTTCAAACAAGCTCAGCAGCAAAGCAGAAATAATTCTCTACAGAAAATATACTTAAATGGCAGGGAAACGGCTGGAAAAGTAAATTACATAACCTTAAGAAGATGAGGTCATCAAACCAGTTCAAACCAGTTCAGAAGCTGGGGTGTTCAGGTCAAAAATAGTCAGTAGTTTCAAAACAGTGTGATACTACTACAAAAACTAATGTGGCCGGGAGACAAAGAGAAGAAAAAGGGTATACATTGAATAGTCAATAGATACTAATAGTCTTAGATCGGTCATGACCGGCTATGATCTATCATGATCGAACAAGTTTAGATTCAGACATGGGTCGAGTCATCGGCTATGGAGGAAACCGTCTTGTGAATACACCTGCGGGGCTATTTACACCAAAAATAAGGTCAGTTACATCAAAAAAGGTGACACCGCCACAAGATGCTGGTGTGGCAGGGAGAAAAAGGGATGGAAAAATAAATAAATCACATAATCTTAAAAGGTATTGGAGTCAGCAAACGTGTTCAAACTAGCTCAATAGTATGATTAAACTGACACCCCACAGAAAAAAAAGAAGAAAAAACTGGGAGAAATCGGTGATTTACCGGTATGGACTCGAGCTGTCGGGTATGAGATCCGCTATCTGGGATTTCTCCATAACACTGTGAGGTATAGACGAGACCACCTCGAACTTCCAACGTGTTCGTACATGTCTAGAAATGTTCAGATATTTTAATCAATAAATAAATCACCAGTCAATCAATAAAGCAATCTATGTCAATTAATAAATTCATGCCAATTAATAAATATTTTCCAATCAACTTACGTTAATCAATAAATTTATTAATCTATTTAAATCAATAAAAAAACCTCGTCAATACTTGCATGATACTCTCTAGACCTGTCGATGGCAGCCATCTTGCTCAAAAAATGAGCCAGTTGTATCCTTTTATTTTACTGATATGAAAACTGCAAACATACTGACCTTAACTCGCGTTCTTTACACTCCCTACTTAAATGTACCCACATTAACGTGGAGAAGGACCAAAGAAACCACAGTGATAAAATCGCTTGTGGGAAACAGCCCTTAATGCCTTCGGCGCAAATTTTAATATCAACTTACCCGTCGTCGTCAATCCATTATAATGCGAGGTTGATTACATAAACTGCGCGACCACAGGTTTGTATCCAATACCACTGTTAATTTTGATTTCATCCTCACCCATACTTAACCTATTTCTCAATCGCATGAGCTTTCTTATAATTTTAATTTCGTTAGTGTTAAGTTTGTATCTGTATATATATTTAAAATGCCAAACAATTCTTTTCGACAATGATTCCCCATCAATTTCTTAGCAAACCTAAAGCATTTACCCTGAGAAATTAGCCCACACATTTCCAATTTCAAAAACATTCTAAGAAAAATACGTAATTTTATAAAATTACAATTACTTTCTAGAATATTTTTTTTTATTTCTACAAATCTGAATTTAATTTCATTTAAAAAAAGTATTTACTTCGAGGACTATTATATCAACGCCTATAAAATTTCCATAGAAAAGCCGCCATCTAAATAGAATTTGTTAGTCTGTGAATGTATTACTAAGAATGAATGGATACTAATAATAGTGTTACCGATACCATAAAAAGTGACAGAGGTATTTAAAAAAAGGTCTTGAACTGTAGATTTGTACAAAAATCACAAAACATCATCTGGTATTTACTATAAAAAAACCTTTGAATTAGACAACCACGAACAAGCGAATTTTTGTACTTGCTACGAAAATACGAAACGGCTCTTATTTTTTCATATCATCACTCACCCATTCGAACATATTTATAATCTACCACTCCCAGTAAATGAAAGGAAGTACGGTCTAATATAATTTACAGTAAAATGGTTGTGTTTGGGTTTTTAATAATATTTGGTGATTGCCACTCCTAGTGATTACACTTAGGAGAAATAAAATAACTTTTCATAGACTAACCATGATGGTGGCACGATGGCTTTTAAAACTCGAGACCACTCTAGGTGTGCTCTGGAACGCTTTATGAACGATGATATATTAATTTGTTAATAATGACTTCTTACAATAATGGTACGATCCAAATTACTACAAGAGTCGGAGAAAATAAAAATAATACAACATTAAACAATCTAAATAAAAGTAATCACAAAATGAATTGTAGTAGGTGCAATTACAACTAAATAAAAAAAAACATAGCAACTTTCTGTGGGTTATTTTTATTATTGTGTCTATTTTCCCAGCCCAATCCTACCTCTGTACGCACGGGTAAATACGTTAATATGATTATCTACGTCTGAGAAAATAACAATAATAATATATGTATTTGATCTAAGTTATATGTAATTTATATAATAAGAGCTAATTATATTCAAAGATATAGAGCCTAATCTATAATTTTTGTATGCCATAATTTATGGGTCAAAATATAAATATTGATTGACCAGTGTAGAATAATCTACAAAGTATATTGAGTTAAAGTCTTTAAATAAAATATGGTGTGTCTGGAGAATATTAAAATATATAATAAATTTAGTAAGTGTTCTATCTGAAAGTTTTAATAGTTTCTGATGTATTATGGAGTTAAATTTCTATAAAAATATAAATTGGTCAGGTCTCAACAGGAAAAAGAATAATGGCAATGATGTTCCTTCTAAGATATTGGTAGACGATACATTTCTTCGTTCCAGTCGAAATATTGAATTTCACTTAATAAAAACACATAGTTTGAGTACAAGACCTATAGCTCACTTTAGATATATTTTAAATTAACTTACACATAAAAGAACATAATTCTTGATATTTTTGGCAAAGATGAACACATATTTTGTTCTGAAAGTTTTCAGAAGCCAAGAGAAATACCCTAATTTTATTCAAACAATGTTCTATCTTCTAGAACAAAATTTTAAAAAAGGTTATTTTCTCCAAGTCAAAGGAGAAAATTAATACAAATATCATAACAAAGGTAAAAGGGTCGGTCATGAACTAAGGATAATTATAACAAAACATGTAATATAATATAATATAAAAGTTGAAAAGATTTATAATTGGATATGAAAAATGTCAAAGAGAGTAAAAATCTTCACTTCCATCTGACAAAGTTGAGACTCGCGATAGCTTAGAAGTAAATAAATCTTCTTTTCTCAATATCCTCTGCGCAGGTTTCTTCTCTGTGTATGTGGGATCAGCTAATGAATATCTCACTTCTTTTATTTTCATTCCGAACGAAACTCGCTTTTCACTTGTCATCAGCTGATTATGCCTCGAGTAGCTATGGCCGACCACGAAAATGAACAAGAAGAACTCAACAAACAACTTCAAAGGATTAAAATGTTTAATACAGAGGTGTTCTCCCATATTTCAAAGTTGGTTATTATTATTATTATTTCCAATTAAAAAAATATATTGTAGATTTTCCCTTGACCATGTAGGTATTCATGTCTCTCCTAGGTTTCTCGTAATGCAAAATGATTTTCTCTCAACATTGGTAAATGAGTATGTATCATTATTTAGCTATTATTGATTATTTTATTTTGTTATTATACTTGCTTGTAAGGTACTTGTGTACTTTACATTTCTGCCTTGCCATAGATCTCACGACTGTTGGTCAGCATTATATTAATGAAAATTAAAATTGAAAATTTTAAACAGTTAATTGACAAAGTGTATTTGACATGCATGACAACACAGCGTGTAATGTTGTGGACGAGCTTCGAAACATATTTTAACTCATCAAAAGATAAATAGTTGTAAAATATTATTACAAACTAGAAAAATAAAAGTAAAAGTATAGAAGGGTGGCAATTAACACCAGAAATGGTAAGACAGTTAACTGGTTTCAATTTAATGTAATAAGAGTGATTAATAGACCCATAAAACGAAGCTGTATTTTCCCTCATCAGAGTATAATGTATAGTTGAAAGACAACACGAATTCAATTAATGATAACTAACAGCTCTAGTATATCATCTTTGGCAAAGCATATAACGACAAAAATTAAAAGAGCTATTTTTAACAACTACATTATTGTTTTGAGTTTTGTTTGTGTTGGGATATTTTTAATTGATATTTTTACAGATACTTTGTAATATACACAATTTATAAAACAATATCACAGGTATATTCACAAAAGAGAATTATTTGGTTATTCAAATGAAAACATAATTAAATTTTACTACACAATCGTACCAACATTCTTATTTAATGTATTATAGTTTGGAAACAGGATTTTTAAAAACAGGTTTTCAATAAATTACCCATAGATAAGTTTTCCTTAATAAAAAGACTCATATCATCTTGAAATCATGATAAACACTCTTCAAATATAATTTTAAAAGAAGTTTAAGCCTTTTATAAAAAATATATCATATTTTCAAAAATATATTATACGTAAATATCCTAGAATTATTAATATTTGAAAAAACAAAAGGATTTATCATAAAAATAATTCCCAGATACCAATTTTAAACAAAATATTTAAGGCAATTTAAAAAAATTGCCTAAATAAACTGCTCTTAAATTAATTTATTTTAGAAAAGAACAAGGTACATTATTATTTATCGGGTAAAATATTTGCCATTTATCAATTTTAAACAAAATTGTTTGAGTCATTTAAAAAAAAGTATCAAATCATTTAAACTAAAAAAACAGTTATTAGTTAACAATTGTTGAATTAATTTTGTAAAGTAATAACGTCAAGAAAAAGTTTATTTCGTATTTATTTTAGATATATAATTAAATTATTTATTATTGGTCAAACACCGTTTTAGTTGGGTTTTTTCATTATTTGGGGGACTTAACATGTACTTTATGAAGTGACAGATTTTATCAGCCCACAACATATATATATATATACACACTCACTTAAATCTCGAACAGACACAAC
The DNA here is from genome assembly GCA_902151425.1 of Timema shepardi. Classification (NCBI taxonomy): domain Eukaryota; kingdom Metazoa; phylum Arthropoda; class Insecta; order Phasmatodea; family Timematidae; genus Timema; species Timema shepardi. The sequence continues at coordinate 47,933 of CABFVX010003980.1, read as the reverse complement.
ATTCAGTCCCCACTCGTTAATTCATCGCTGTGAAAGGGTAAACCCACATTTAACAAATGGTAAATTTCTCGGCCATGCCAGGAATTATTGAACTCGAGACCCGTAGTTCAGTAGACAGACACAATACGGTGTCGATAACCATCTTAGTTTTTTTTAATTTAAACAAGTTTGCTTTTTTTAGAATTAAAATCAGTGTACATTCGTCTACTTCGTGTATAAACCACTGCGTTTCTTTCTTCCAATCCATACAATCCAAATATTACATTAATGGATTAGGGAACGTGTACCCGAATTAGCATGAGGGGAAAGAGTGAGAAACTAATGATAAAAAAACAACCTTATTCCATCCAACAGGGATTGAACGTTTAACTTCTTTGTCAGCGACAAACTAAATAGGACTAGAATAATATCTTTCTTCGCGTAGACACAAGTGAAGTAAATTTACCCATCAAATATATCTTTATTTATTTTATTTACTAGTGTAAATATTATTTTAAGATACATAATAACTATGACGTATATTCTAAGATAAAAGTCACATTTAAAGATCCACTTCACTGGCCGTATGGTTTCGAGTGCTACTCTCGCAAAACTAGACTGCTGATGACAGAAAGATTTAGGTTCGAATCCCGGCCGAAAGAACTAAGTTTTCTTAAATAGTTTCCCATTCTCTCTCTCCATGTAAATGCGGGTAAAGTTCCTCTCTATATATATAACCTTCCTAATCTCTAACCCATTAGCGTAATTAGCACTTAAGTGTACTAACCGAATGGGTATAAACCGGGGTGCTAAAAAAACCTATGAAGTTGTCTAAAGTTTGATTTTTCCTAGAAACATCAACAAATTACTTGCTGGGTAGAAAATATTTGTAGTAAACTTCATTATTTTTTTTAGTGTTCGAAAACATCTCGTGTTTGTCCTTTTAAATTATTCACGTTGTAATTTTCTTTTGTTGATTCTACAGTAAACATTTTATTCCTCAATTTTAACAAGTGTATATAGGTGTATAACCCGAACACGTAGTAAGATATATATATATATGAGAGAGAGAGTTAAAAGGGGTAAATAATAAAGTACACATTTCAAGTATAAAGAATACGATTTGTATTCATAAACTAAAACAAAATAAAAAATTGAGAAAAAGAAGAATATCTTTGCTCACAAAGAACATAAAAATCAATTTAAATTTAAAAGGGCTCCATAAAAATATTTGTGCCTATGTTTGCTTATATCTCATAAAACTATTGGTTTTTATAAAAATATATTTCTAATGAAATATTTTTTTTATTTTTAATAGTACTATTTCGTTACAATGATAAGTTATTTCGTATCTAAAATAATTGCGGAGATATGAAACAAATTGAAAATTTCTGCTTATGAAAAGTACCCTCGGGGTCATTTTCATGGGAAAATTTATATTTGGTTTATGATGTTAAACTGTAACGATGTTCCAAACAAAGAATATGCAACACACTACAACCTAGTAATATGGAGGTTGTCTAACTCACCAAGGCTCACCAACTCTCACCAACTTTCGCCAAGTCCGACCGATGCCTCTCCCCGTCAAATGGGACGTACGTACTCGCTGCGACGCATCCACTCTCCTCGCTTGGGCAACTACGACTGACCGAGGCGAGAGCCAAATCAGAACCTCGAACTCCAAAAGAAAATACTGTTGCCAACTTGACTTGGCAAACATCCGGCCCTGGAATGTTCCAGCTTAACCTGGCAAGTTCTGGCATCTCCGCGTACGTGCCGGAGCGCTGTTCTCTACCCCTCCTTTGTTCTATGTGCCTCCCCTCCGTCCCCCCCTTTACTGAGAACTTGTTTGTATATAACAACCGCCGTTACTTCATAGGATTACTCATTGTACCACTGGCTTTACCAGGTGAGGGCGCTTGATTGGAATAATATTAGTAAAATCTATCAAAATTCTCTTTGGATCTAAATATGGGGAGGGAATACTTTTCAAAATTATTGTTTGGCAATACTTTAAAATATTATTAATGGGGACCTTTTATTTTGATCTGACGTGGCTGGTCCACGATCAAATGTTGGTAACTTTCTGGGGAGATTAACTTTTGCTTAGTTCTATTTATTTACGGTAGGCGCGCCCGAACCTGTTATCTGGTTCATCTATGTAACATTTAATATTGTTTAGGGTAATTTTTTGGGGATATGAATTTGTTTAGGATTAGGTGCATTTTGTATAAGATAGTTAATTTAGATTATAGGCGCAACGGGAGATTGGGAAACTTGTTATACTTCTTCGAGCATTGTTATTAGTTTAGGCTATTTAGTAATTTAGGATAGGTCTCCAACGGTCACGGTTGGGACTTCAACTTATGATATTTAAACTAACTAAATTGTAATATTTTTTATAGTAATGCGAGACTATGTTTTACGAGCTTTTTCTTGTTAAAGTAGATAAGGTTAGCGCGCGCTTGGGCGCCAAATTTAAATGTTCATTTCAAACTATCACTCTACGTTCTTGTGGAACAAGAAGTATATTGTATGTCAAGACGGCTTAGTCTGCACCTTGACAGACTAAGCGAAGGCTGGTTAAGCCATTAATGTACTCATAATTCATTTCATCATTGTAATTTATCAAAAATAAAATATGTTCCTCTTGTGACCTCATGGTTATTATTTTTGGGGCCCGCTTCCTGACCTCTGTGTGAGCGTCACAAAACTGTGTGTAGATACAAATATTAGTCAAAATCATTAGAGCTGATTTTGAGAAAATTGATATTTTCTCTTTTTTCCTTTCAGCAAACTACCCTGAATTTTAGAGTTAGATATCTAATTCCAAAACACCCTTGGAAAAAAACCTAATGAAAACCTTTGATACAAAGTTTTAGCCCGTTCGGTAAAATGGGTTCGGCTCTAGTCAAAGATACATCCAGCCCCAGACAGACAACATCGCAAAAACAACTTTTTTGATTTCAGGGAGTCATGAAACGTCAATATTTACCAATACCTTGAGTTTGAGTGTGTTTTTTTTAGAATCGATCACAATACTTTTCTTTCCAAGGAGTTGATAGAAAGTAAAGATAATATTCATAATGATCTAATCGAAACTGACCAAAACCGATAATTCTGAACGTTCTATAGTCTTGATGACTCAGTTCGGGAGTTAATGCATAATGCATACAGTCTGTGTTTTGAAACTCGAAGGGCATATTAAATCGCAAACGCACTTTTTCTTAAGACGTAAGACTTTGTTGAAGCACACCTTGTGTGAACGACTATAGATACGTCACATCTAATACGTCACTATATCGCTACATCGGGTGTTATTTCTACTTTTACTCCGCGTTTCATTCTAAATACTCTGAAATAAACCATTTTCTTGGAGAACATTTAAATAAATTAAAAGTAATAATTGAAATTGAAATAATATTTTTAATTTCCCTTTAACCCCACGGAGAGAGCAGTATTGTGACCGTAAAAAAATCGATTGAATAGATTTCAACGTTTCATCCTCCCCTGAAACAGATAAAACAGTTTTCACGAAGTTGTCTGTCTGTGTCTAGGACTAGAACTGAAACTATTTTACGGTTTGGGTTAAAACTTAGTATATAGGGTTTTAATAAGGTTACTCAAAGGTTTTTTTTTAAATTAGATATCAAAACCTAAAATTAAGTGTAATTCACTGAAGGGCATAAAGAGAGAAAATCAATTTTCTCAAAATTCACTTTAACAATTTTGATTAAACTTTGTAATTATAAACAAAATGGAGATTTTCATCTTCCAATGAAAGTGACTTTGAGGGTATTTTACACAAACAGGAATTTTAAATTTTGATAATATCTCCGAAAATATTTAAGATACGAAATAACTTATCATAGGAAAGATGTAGTACTATTAAAAATAAAATATTTGTTTAAAATATATTTTTATAAAACCAATAGTTAATCAGCTATAAGCACACTTTTTTTTTATATAGAGCACTTTTAAATTGAAATAGATTGTTATTTTCTTTGGTGGAACGAGATGTCCCTCTTCGCTCAATGTTTCTGTAACAGTGTATATTATTTCATTTATACTCTTAGGTTAAGTGTTTTTCTAACCAACGTATATTATTTTGCTTCACAAATCTTACGAGTTTTTAGTTAATATCTCTAATTTAAGAGAAACGAGAGAGAAAGTCTGTGTGTTGCACCGTGTCATTTCTTTCTTTCATTAAAACCGATACTTGTATCCTAAGAACCCTGCCACAAATAAAATAATAATTTATAGTCTTTATAGTTCGGCGAGAACCATGTACTCCAATTAGAATCCTCAAAACTGACGAGATTGTTTTTGATATAACATTTTAACGAGTTTATACAGCGGCAACTGTCCTTGTACCTTTGACGTTTGCTGAACTCCTCTATTTTGGGGTCCTTGGGGCAATATGACGGAAATGGGGGAAAGGGTTGAAAGCCATCCCAGGAATTATACTACCGAGGGGGTAGCCAGCGAGAAAGGGGGTAGATGGTTGACCCAACGTGAAATATTGATTACACTAGAGGTAGCAGGGAACAAGAGTGCTCTTGATGTATTAAATCGTTGAGATGATAAGGGTAGAAAGTTCTAGAAAGGAACCCACCCCTTCCCCCTTTTTCCACCCCTTACCCTTTTTCCACCCCTTCCCATTTTTTGTTCCTCTTATTTTGTCTCACTCTATTCTCCTTGGCTGCCCACGTAAATTGAAACAGAATAATTTAACAGGTTTTGCGTGTATTTACCTAAGGAACTGACTAGGGTTTGGGAACTTTGATCAGTTCCCGTTTCACCACAATTTATTTAAATGTAGAATAGGTCTAACGAGACCATTTGTCTACACACTGTCTGATATAATGTACACTTTGGTATAATTAAATCAAGACCCCTAAAGGACATTGGCTGCAAGTCATGTCATAGAAAGAAAAAAACACATTTCCCATGTTAATGTATTTAAGTTTTATTCGGTGGGTTTCCAAGACATAACATTGAATCAAAAACCATAATCTCTTAAAATAATTATAAAAATAGTCTTACATTGCCCAACACATATTTTTTTGTATCTTGAATTAGTTTTCTTGTAAACTTTATTTTCAATCCTTTACATTTACAATTATAGTCAAGGTTTAATCACGAAAATGTCTTGTAGGAATTTTACTGTTGGGATGCGATGAATTTCACTATAGAATACGAAACAATATAAAGGTATTATTGAAATGCAAGTGAATGCTGTCAATGTGCAATGATTATAGTGGGTGTGTGGACTCGTCAGAAGAAGAGGGAAAGTGTTATCAGTCGGTAAACAAGAGGTCTCGTAGGTTGAACCACTTATTTTCATTCCTCTCTTTCTAGTTATTACATTCATATATACATGTGATAGTGCTTCGAGGGTTTAGGTGCACCAAGTTAAAATACAACCCACTTTGCAAAAAATTGCTTCGAATCTATCAAGTAGATAACATCGTTAAACTCACTTCGATAGATGCATAGTCTAACACGATACTCGTGTACTATTGCCGAAGATGGGGAGATCGGGTTTCAATCCCTGTTGGGTGCACTGCGAGTTTTTTTTCCCTAAATGGGGTTTCACTCTCCCTCCACTCAAATTTGGGCGCACTTCATCTATTTAAAACCCTTTCAATCCCTAATACATAAGTGTAGTCAGTAAATAGGCGTATTGCCCTAATGGTAAATAAGACGTGGTGCTTAAAAAACCGTTAAATTGGCATGAACACATGGAAATTAAAAATGCAAATATATTTATATTCCGTTAAACACGTATAATAAATAAATTATTTTATACATTCTAAAATAAGGGGTGGATAGCAGTGGGGTAACAGTGGGGAAAGGTGACCTGGTGGTCTAGGGGTAAGGTGTCAGACTTCTATGCTGGCGTCCGGGGTTCAATCCTCGGTCCCGGCAAAGATTTATCTGATTACCAAACCCTTCCTTCACCTCTGAAAAGACGTGTATTAATCATAACTTGTGAATGTGGGGAATGCCAGGCCTCCACCGTGGTTCGGATTCCACGTTAAACTGTAGGTCCTTATTTCATCTCACATTCACCCTACCATTGCACATTAGCGTAAGTGCGTATAACCCGAACGGGTAGTAAGACGCGGTGCTAATAATAATAATAATAATAACAGTGGAGAAGGAAGTGGAGAGATGATATGGAAACCGCAGTGATAAATTTTTCTTAGCACCGCGTCTTACTACCCATTTGGGTTATACGCTTAAGTCCTAATTACACTAATAGATTAGGAATAGTAAAGGTTGAATTTAGAGGAAGTGACCCCGCATTTTCGTGGAGGACCATTTAGGAAAAACCACCCTCAGGTCACTCGACCGAGATTCGAACCTCGATCTCCCCGTCCTCGGTGGTCCAGCTCAACACGACAAGCGCGTTAGCTAACTACGCCACCGAGGCGGGTAGTGCTAATTCAAATTGACAGTGCACTGGACTGATATTTTAGCCTTTACTTCCTCCTCATCGGCAATGTACTGAAGCCTGTCAACCTCCTGGGTAGGAATGTGGTATCGAAATATGAGTATCGATACTGTACTCACTAAAAGTATCGGAAGAACAATTTCTATACCGTACAATTATCGAAAGAAAAATACCGATAACAGTACGTATCTGTATCGAAATTTTAATCTGAAAAAGGTTTTTCTAGCTAGTAATAATAATAATAATTTTAACTCTTACATCATAATTGTATTTCCATATTTAACTAAACGCTGAAATTTATAATGGTTTTTAATACATTAAAACAAATTTTACAAGATTCTTTGTCGCTATCCAACTTCTTAAAAAAAAACTTTCATAATTAAATTCTGGGAGGTGCCATTTATTAACTACACTCTTCGTTTATATACTATATCAACATAGATTATTAACTATTGACAAACAATTGAATAATGGATGCCCTTTTATGCTTCAGCTGATTGGAATACCCTTGAGGTGACCGAGCTCATTGAGCTCTACAAAAGATTATTTTGTGATTACCGCGCTCATTGATAAAGAAAGGGGTAGTATACTGGTAGCCAATCGCACCGTCATTTGTTCTTCCTATTCCTCCACAGTCCACCCTAGAAAACATTCAGTCCCAGACTCCCAGAATGTGTGAAATTAATTTAAAAAAAGTTGTTTATTTCGATACTGATCCGATACCGGAGTGTTAGTACCAATATCAGTAAAAGTATCGAGTAAAAATACTAGTATCGAAACTAAAAATATCGATATTAGTAAAGTATCGATACTTTTTTCACATCCCTTCTCCTGGGACGCCCGGGATTGGGTGGTTATGAGTTGACAATACGTCACGTACGTTCGGGGTTTTACGGGGTGGTTTATTAAGGGAGGGATGGAAGAAACACTTGATAGGTCCAACGGAAGGCTACAGAGGGGGAAGAGACAGGGGGGTGTATCGAGCCACCAGGGTCCTACTAGACTCATTAAGTATCCTGGTCACCAGCAGGTCAGCCCGATCTCTCAACGACCGAGTCACACTTGTCCTAGCACATCTCCGATGATGGCGGCACATCCGACTCCGAGGCGGGTTGGTTCTTCCGCAACCCAAAAACTGGTTTTGATGTGTTTTCCATCCATTCGACGTTGGACATGAACTCATCTCTCCAACTGGTTAGTGCTGCCTGCACCATCTGGTATAAATCCCTTGTACTAGGTGAGTTGAGGAAGTGTGGGGGGTTTCCCGTTGCCTACCATACGGAATTTCTATGAGCGAGAGTGAAAGAGTTAACTAATTTGACGGGAAAGGTATTTTTACATACCTTTCAGGGCTCTTTTACATGCCACAGTTGACATGGGCCCGGCAGCTTTACTTCCATTCCGAAGGAAGCTGTGATATGTATTTTTATCGCTCAAGAAAAATCCGTTAGTCTCGGTTGGGTTTTAACCCACGGACACCAGGTACCGGGGCAAACGACTTTACCCCAAGACCACCGAAGTATACTCTTGAATACTATTGAAATAGATTAGATAGTTTTCAATAGATTAAACATGATATGCTTTAAATAAGTAATAATTATAGGGAAGTGACTGAATGGCCTAAGGCATCACCCTCGGGTTAAACTTGCCTGCTGAAGATAGAGAGAACGAGATTCGAATCCCGGTTGGGTGAGGGTTGTTTTTACTTAAATGATTTCCCACTCTCCCTCCACGAAAAATGCTGGTAGATTACCTCTAAAACGATTCCTTCCTCATCCCTACCCCATTAGAGTGATTATCATATTATATGTGTACAATCTGAAGACGTGGTGAGAAAAACTGTAGAAATGACTCAAAGTAAATTACAAATCTTTCTCAATTAAAAACGGTATAATATAAACTGAAATACAGCTCTTGTTTTTGTTTGTTATTTTAGCATCGCGTCTTGCGACCCGTTTGAGACTTTTATTATGCAGGTTAAGTTTTATATATATATATATAAAAAGTAATCAGGTAGGCCTACTTGTATTCTCAATTCCCCGACCAACAAATCGAGGTTCTTATCGAATATCGAACGATTCGTTTTTATTTCCCAAGTTCCAATATGTTATATCGTTGAAAAAACATATTTTCATTACCGACACAGAAATTGGAAACTAAAGTAGAGCAGATTGCTTTGTTGTGCGTCGTGGTATTGATGTTGCGAATCTATTTTCTAGTCTTGTTGATGTATTTCAAAAAAAAAATATCATGTCACAACGCAAGATTTTGGTGTTCGTGGCACACTCTCCAATAAAAACATTTTTTCCGGTACACTTGAAGAGTAAACACCAATTGAATAAAATAAAGTTTTGAAAATATGAAAAAACAAAGACTTTTTTATTAATAAAACTAAATCAATACACTCGGTATTTTATATTATTAGTGATTTTAACATTATTAAAAGGATGACCTGGTGGTCTAGGGGTAAGGTGTCAGACTTCTGTGCTGGCGGCCGGGGTTCAAACCTCGGTCCCGGCATAGCTTTATCTGATTACCAAACCCTTCCTTCACCTCTGACAAGACGTGTATTAATCACAACTTGTGAATGTGTGGTATGCCAGGCGTGCACCGTGGTTCGGATCCCACGTTAAACTGTAGGTCCTCCATTTCATATTCACAATCACCCTACCATTACACATTAGCGTAAGTGCGTATAACCCGAACGGGTAGTAAGACGCGGTGCTAATAATAATACATTATTAAAGTAGCAAAGCAATAAAATAATTAGTTAAACTAATAATAATTATAACCGAAATTATTATATTATTTTCTAGTATCACGTATTTACTACCTGATTGGTTTATACAATTATGTACTAATTACGATTAAGGTTTTAGGGATTATAACGGTTATATTTAAATATCTCAAATATAAATTTAGTAAAACAGTTGTATTGTTCTTTACATATGATTAACTGAATAAATTGATTAATCAACCCTTTCGTCAATTTTTTTCAGCCACAGAAAGGTTTGTAAACTTTCTTTAAATGATAGTTGTAAAATTAATACATTTAAAAAAATTCAGATAACTCTTTATTATTGTTAATCATTGCTCCTTAAATTATAATTTAGTTAACCAATATCCAATTCAATTTATCATTTCTACAAATGTGTGTGTAAATTGGATGCACTTAGCATTAATAGGAATGAAAAATATTCCATTATTATTCTAAATAATGCTCTTTTGCCCTTGCATTTCTAATTTCTCAAAGCTATTATACGATCAGTTTTTACAAACGAAGTAGCTAGCTATCATGCATTTCGTTATTGTTGGGCCCAAACTAATGGCAACAGGCAGTTGTTTTCATGTATATCAAAATATACGACATTTAACTATGATGTATTTTATTTAATAGGGTTAAAAAATTGTGAATTTAAAATATAATATATTTTAATTAGTATGGACTCCAACTAGACTAATTTTGAATTTAATGCATTTGAAAAATTAATCTGAGGAAAAAAGAGACAATAATTTTGTTAATATATTTTAACAATCAAGTTGGGAAAACAATTCGATTATTTTGAATAATAAGAACTTCATCAATGAGCATGCGAACTAAATGTCAAGTTAATCTAGTATGTATTGTCTGTGGCACGAAGGTCGGACTTTGAATCCAAACTGAGTGTACACTGAGTTTTTTCCCTAAACGGTTTACCATTCTCCATCTAGAAAAATACAAGTATATTTTCTTTAAATTCTACCTTCCTTGTCCCTACTCCATTGGTGTAATTATACATGAATGGGTAGTCAGACAATTGCCGAAAAAAATGAGAATAAATATATTTATGAATACACAAACATTATTATTTTTTCTGTAAAAAAATGCTCGGAAAAAAACAACACACACACGAAAAGCGCTTGATTTGCAGGAGAGCATTATTAGTTGCTTGGGTAATCTATTCATATTTAAAAAAAGAAAACAATACAAATAATCAAAAACTGTATTCTCCTGCCGTAACAGCTTCTTGTAAGTTTGCGGTAGACGAGGTAGTTTGTCACTCGTCGAAGAAGGTGAGTTCGTAGTTTAGGTGCCACCTTTGACCCTCTACCCCTCTTCTACTTGTCCCTGCCCATACGTATTTTCGTACGTGTCTTGAGGAGATTGAAAATCACTGTCCTATTTTAGCAGGACGTGATAGGAAAACAGATAGCCCCTTCCTTCCCTCTTATCGCTGTACGGGGTTTAACCCTCAATGATAGGTCATGTGACCCAAGTTCTAACAACCAGCGTATTCAACAGAGGTATATATCACGTGCGACGACAACGTAAACACGATATTTGTTATCTGATATATTACTAACTTAAAAGATGAATATCAAGCGGCCATTGAACGTAAATTATAAATACCTATATTTAATTTTATTTCTACTAAATTATTGTATTAAATAAAAAATCTTACTCATAGTACAAAGGCAGTCTTGTAATGCTAAACACTTATGAAATTTAAGTGAATGTGTTTCGAAAACACTTTTTTTTGTCTATGTACTTATGAAATGGATAAACAATTTGACAAGCATATTTATAGGTATATTTTGTATTTATAAATTGTTCTCTGATAAACATTGTTTCTATGAATATTATTGTTTAGCAATATAAAATAAGGGGAAAATACCTAAAATACTTAAATCTTAATATATATCTATTTCTATATGGTTAAAATTATTTTGATAATATTTCACTGATTTATACAACTCTTTGTGGTATTTTCTCACTTGCGTGTATTAAGGTTTATACCTTAAATAATTGTCACTGAACATATTCCAATACAAATTTTACGTCCTTTAATTAGAGGTTAATAAACAAAATGTGTTATCTCCAAATACTGCTATAGCTTTGAAATTTTAAATACTTTGCAATCATTTATTTTATTCCTTTAAATTTACCTTCCACATCCATAACACAGTAGTACATATGCGTAAAACCTAAACAGAAATTAAGAAGCGATGTCATTAAAAATATTGGGTTTATTACTACTGTCTTAGCCAAGAGGTAATCTTTGGATGTTTGTTTTGATTTACAGTTTATTACTATTGTCTTAGCCACGGAGCAATATTTGAATGTTGGTTTTGATTTACATAATTCGAAAGGTTAAAAACGACGCTGACAATTCAAAAAAATAATTGAACTAGTTGGCCATGAATGCTGCGGGGTGTGAAAGGCCTTTTATTATTTGGCATCGAGATTGTCACTATTACTTACATCGATATTGCAAGCAGTTACGCTGCCCGACGTCGTACCATATCAGACAACATCTTCACGTCATCAGTAGCACTTGTACTTAGAGGGCATTCGTTGAGCCCAGGGTCTCAGGATCGAGCTCTGTACGGGTCACGCGTAGTGTCAGTCAATTCCATCGGCCTGAGTTTCCACGAGTTAATGTGCGGCCGAAGGGAGCGCGAGTAATTTTACAGTTTTTATAGCGTTACATTTTTTGTCCAATATAAATCAATATTTCTCCAGTGGCAACATACAGTTTAGTTTTCTGCACATGCTAATATCAACAGATCTTGAATATCTGTCGAGGGTGTCCTATAATTTTGACAAAACGTTCTATCTTTATTTAAAAAGTTTTGACAAAATACCAGGACACCCTTGACAGATATTTAAGATTTGTTGATATTAGCATGTGCAGAAAACTAAACTCTATGTTGCTACTGGAGAAATATTTGATTTATTTTGGCCAAAATGATGTCATTTCTATAAAAACTGTAAAAATACTTGTGCTTCCTTCGGCCGCACCTTAGGCCAGTTCTTCTACGAGCGCAGGCGTCCAGTCTCTTCATTTCTTTATCTTTCATCTACATCACATTTTATAATATCTTTTAATAACTACTATTAAACCAAAATTCGTATATCTACATATTATTTAGAACCCGCACAACTACCTTGCCTGCAACCCAATCCCTCCCTCAAGCTATCCTGACAGACCGAACCCACTAAACTACTAATAGTAATTAAATTATACGTGATATTATAGTAGGTAATTTTAGGACATGAGAAATTTTGTGGATTCTATTAATTTTTGCAGCCATATATTTCTTCAAAAGAAATTGTCCTGTGTAGAATTCTTATATTGTTTGTTTTATGGACAATGTTATTAAAAAAACTCTTCTCGCTTTGTCGATTTTCTTTTATTTGAAGATGTGGAAAATGAAACGATCCGTATATGTATGCTTTTGTTATTTTTGATAATTTCTATAAAATACTCGAAAAATGCTAAACAATTAATTTTAGCTCCCCCCCCCTTATCCTTTGTTTGTTTCAGAACCCAAACAGCACCAGGCACAAAAAAAAAGCGCTCATATTTTCACATGATGGGCCTTCCTTATATGACAGCTAAAAACTACTAGTATTTAGGGAGATGGGGTTCGTGTCCTGGTCGGGTGAACTGAGGGGTATTTTTCCTAATGGTTTTTCCACTCTCCCTACATGTAAATGCTGGTACACTTCTTATAAACTCAACTTTCCTCATCCCTACAGATGCTTCAAACCCGAACGGGTACTAAGATGCACTGGTAAAAAAACTAAAAAACTCCTAACATTAACTTTTTAATTTAAGTTGTGGGGATAAGGAGGGTAGTTTTAAAGTACGTGCATCAGCATTAGCGCGTGGAGAGTGTGCGGAAGGAATGGATCACATTTGGAAAATATATCCCAGTGCACTTGGCCTAGATTTAACTTTCGACCTTCCCGTAAACGGCACTTTAGTCTGTTGCGAGTCTGGTGTCTTAGACCGTGTGACTACCCGAGAGAGTGTGGAGCTATGCCGCTTTTGCCCGCGGGCGCTATGGAGTAGTGCATCACTGACCGGACTTGTTTGTTCAGAGGAGTGCGAGGTAAACACGCCACATAAACACGTGTCTCTTCACCCTCCCTTTCCCTCACCCAACCCTCATGAGTCACCCATAGTTGCCCCAAAACCGCTACGTGCGTTGACGACTCTTCCGGGCTTTCTCTACCCTTCTCTACCACACTTTTTTTTTTTAGATTTCATGGTAAATTTTTAACGTGCACTTTTCATCGCCACTTGGGATATTTGTAAACCACTTCTAAAAGAAGAGTCACCCCCCTCATTCCCCCTATTCCACGACCCATATGCCACACGGCGTTTTTGTTTGTTTGTTTGTGGATTGCACGAATGGGTAAAGATCTACGTCAGAATTTTTTTATTTTTGAAAAAGTTTCAGTTATGGTTTTCTTGTAGAAAAATAAATCCAGCTATATAAATGGAATCAAATCAATCGAGATAGTCCAAGTATCAAAGTACAATTCTTGGTGGTTGAATCTTTCTTTAAATTTGGGTCTGCTGTAATATTACCCCTGTCACTGGGATTCAAACCAAAATGTACAAAGAATAGTCATTGTTTTAAGAAAAACGCCTCAATAATCTTGGCAATGTCAAAGACCAATTGTGTGTCTAACAACCTTTTTTTTTATATTGCTTTCAACAACCTGGTGATTAAGGTGTGAGTGTAGGGGACGCGAGAAAAGTTAAGTGTTTTTGTAGGTTTTATAAAGCAAAACTTGACCAGAATAAATAGAATACTGCTCCAGTAGAAACAAAATTTGATTTTCTTCACATGGTGATATCATCAGTTATTGAATATCTGTCATGAGCATAGTGGTATTATATAAGAAACTTTTTAAATGAAAGAGAAAAAGTTGTCATTAAATTCCAGGACAACCTTTACGGATATTCCAATAACTGTTGATATCAACATGTGAAGAAAATTAAACATATATTTCTACTGAAAAATTATTTGATGTATACCTGCGAAAGGAGTGTGGGAAACCATTTAGAAAATAAACACCCTCAGTACACCCGACCGAGATTCTAGCCTCTACCTCGTCGGTGACCTGGTGGTCTAGGGGCAAGGTGTCGGACTTCTGTGCTGGGGGTCCGGGGTTCAATCCTCGGTCCCAGCACAGACTTATCTGATTACCAAACCCTTCCTTCACTCTCTGACAAGACGTGTATTAATCACAACTTGTGAGTGTGTGGAATGCCAGGCCTCCACCGTGGTTCGGATCCCACGTTAAACTGTAAGTCCTCCATTTAATCTCACAATCACCCTACCGTTACACATTAGCGTAAGTGCGTATAACCCGAACGTGTAGTAAGGCGAGATGCTAATAATAATAATAATAATAATAATAATAATAACCTCTATCTCCTCGTCATCAGCAATCTAGTCTATCACGGGAGTAGCACCTTAGACCATGAGACCACTGAAGTGTGTTTAATTGTTGATGAAAGTACTGCAATAGCATCAAGCTGAAAGACTGGTAATAGTTCGTGGTAAACATACCATACGTATATATAAAAAAAAGTGTCAATGCTTCGTGTCAGAATCAAGCACGTTAACTGCGTGTCTAATCCTATGTGTGACATGTGATAATCCCAAACGGTACTAGCTGTTCATGCGTGTACGCTTGTTAACACCGTGCATGGACTAAACTTGAAAAAAAAAACACAAAAAAACAGTAAGCTTGTGTACGAGATAAACTAGTCCACAGGTTTCCAACCTTTTATATCAAACGAACCGACAAAATTATTCGTTGCGGATGAAAGAGGGCAAGGGAAGATTTTTCAATAACAGACCTAACTCCTGTCAAACATATCGGTGTATAGGATAGGTGTTATTTTCCCATGAATAAACGAGTACGACTGTTTGACTCATGAATGAACCAAAGTAAACTTTAACTTGAGATATATAAAACTAAAAAAAAAAAAAAAAATTTTAATGTTCCAAAAATGCAGTTACCCTAACTTTGGGTAGCAAGAAGAGTATATGGTAGCTACTATAGCTACTGAAACATTTTTAATATATTCATACTGAAAGTAAATGCTGTCTGCAGCTATCACTGTTGATAGATATTATCAATACCTATAAAATAACACAAATAATATAGTAAAATGATTCCATTGTTTGCCGTATAAGAAATATGTTTAGATTTTCTAAACTGTTCTTCCAACCAAAATCAAGCTACAGTTCCGAAAGAATTGTAATACGCAGTTAGAAATTGTGGTACTTAAACAAGTCGAAAGATGGTAGGAAATGGTTCATTTTACAGGTCTTAAGCTCAGGGACTGAGGTATAGTAATACTCTAACTTGCACTCAAGTGCGTTAAGAAAAACCTCTTAAGTTCGCCCCTATGAAAACGTGACGTCAAGTTAACATCCACTTGAACCCAAGACATAGAAAGTGAAGTCAGAACTCCTCTACCGTTTTACCCCAATCCCCTTAACCCTACCTTCGTCCGCTGCCTGTGCAAGGAGGGTCACTGAAATGTCCATTAAAAAGACTCGAATCAATTTTAGAGCTACATGTTTCGGTGGACGCATGGTATAACGTGTTATTCTCGCAATAAACTAGACTGCCGATGACGGGGAGATCGAGGTTCAAACCTCGGTCGGGTATACTGAAGTTTTTTGTCAAAAAATAATTTTCCCCCCTACCTCCACGTAAATGCGGGTACACTTCATATAAATATAACCTTCCTAATCCCTGAAATCACTGGCGTAATAAGTACAGCTATAGACTAATATCATTATTATTAGCACTGCGTCTTACTACCCGTTCAGGTTATACGCACTTACACTAATGTGTAATGTTAGGCTGATTGTGAGATGAAATGGAGGACCTACAGTTTAACGTGGGATCCGAACCACGGTGGAGGCCTGGCATTCCACATATTCACAAGTTGTGATTAATACACTTCTTGTCAGAGGGGAAGGAAGGGTTTGGCAATCAGATAAGTCTGTGCCAGGACAGAGGATTGGGCCCCGGACCCCCAGCACAGAAGTCCGACACCTTATCCCTAGACCACCAGGGCACCCGCTAATTTTTTCCCTCTATTTCGATTAACCTTTTTTTATGTTATTGTCTTTTCTCAGACCACAACGCAAACTTGAAGATAAACAATGTTAGGTGAGAGCGACAGTTTTCATGGTCTACACTTTGTGTTTGAACGCGTGGATACGTTATAAAAAAACTGTTTTAACGACATGGAAATACAATCCGAGGCTTTTGGCTTATTGCGTCGATGCTCTATTACATACATTTTCAAGTAGGCTTACGTCTAGTAGCCAACATCATACTTTATTTATTATTTTTTAAGGAAAAGTCGAAGATGGATGTGTGCAATTATCAGTTACACAATAGATATATAAAAAAAATCTGTCACAGGAACTCGTGGTCTGGATTATTACGTTACTAAATCCTACAAGATTTTTCTCTGATAAACCTGTTTTAATAATTTTACTTCAATTATCTGGGGTTATAAATATTATTATAGACACAATATTTGGTCTAAAATGGGATGCATACAGTGTAGATGGGAGGATAGTACATAATGATGAGTTACACAACTCATCACCAGACAATTCTAGGGTAATCACATCTCGTAAGCTACGATGGGCAGGGCATCCAGTGCGAATGGAAGAAACTAAAACCGTGTTCAGAGTATTGACTGGTACAGCCAATGGGAAGAGACCAACTAGACCCAGATGAGAAGGTAACATTAGAATGGACCTGAAAGAGAAGAGGTGTAGTGAGGGGAACGTGATAGATTTAAGGATAGGTATACGTAATTGTAATGAGATGAACTAGATATGAATAGGGAATAGGGTATAATGATGTGGCCTGGATATAACTATCTTAAGATAGGGATAGGTGGCGTACTTCAGCAAGTGCGGCAATGAACATTTGAGTTCTAAATGACATATAGTAAAGTATAAGTATGATTAAATGAAGTGTCTTAATGAATAAGTTACATGCAATTACAGAAAAACTTTCATATTTCTACAGTTTCTTTTTAAATTTTCAAGTTGACTTGCCAATATTTATAAGTGACACAGAGAAGTAAACAGAACCACTTTATTACATTCCTATCCAAACATTTCTGATATACCACAATTGACAACATTCCGCAGACGAATATCTCTGTGTGATCTTGTCTTGACCTTTTCCCCCATTGTTCTCAAGATTGAGGAGCTCGTAGAACACTAAATAAGATCCGAGTGAAAGATGCCATTCCCTGCCCTTTGTGACGGCAAATAAGAAGACAAAGAAAATAGACAAAAAGAAAAACGTGAGCTTAGAAAGAACTTGCAAAAAAGTGTTAAAAAGACTGATAGCAACGATTATAAGAAAAATAATGTGTTGTGCCTCAACAGACTGAAACTGGTGTGTTCTTTTTAGCTAAAAAAAGAAGTAAAGTTGTACATTAAAAATTAAAGGTCTTATTATCTACTTTCTCGTTTGGAGAAAATATTGTATATCATCATGAACTTTTTTACCTCAATATTATGATGGATCTTAACGTTCTATATTTCCTTGAACTCAAACATTTTTTTTTTTGCATTATGTCTATACCTGGGACTAAAAAAAAATGGCCTGATTCAGTTTGTTCTAAATGTATATTTATCTTCTTTTTTTATGGTCATATCTTGAGGATAAATCGTGATTTGGACTCCAAATCTAAAGTTAATGCTAGTTTAGTAATAACAGATCTTTGAAAATTCAATTTTTTTTTGAAAATGGCTTTAAACGTTGTTTTTTAAACAGTATGTCTGGGGAATTAATTATAATTCATTCATGACCTAAGTTTACTTGGATGACCGCTCAAAATGTTACTAGAAGTAGTCCCTAATATATCACTACGCCAACAGCTGAAATCTATCACTTTGGATCACTGTAATGAAAACAGATGGTAATATATTAATATGATAGTTAACCACGGTAATTTAGGTCAATATTATTTATATATTTATTTGAGGACGGACACAAAGTTTATTTATTGTTTTATTCCACTTAAATCATATATTCACACAGCTTTCACAAAAACTTCTAACGAACATAGCTTCAAAATGGCGACTGACGAATTTAAACCATATGGTTGAACATAGCGGTAAATTAGTTTTTTTACAATGATGCGGACACGCAGTGGATACAAATATTTTATTCAGTTAAATATTTCAAAATACGATAAAATAATCCTAAAATCATTTATTGTATGTAAAAAAATGACATCAATTTTCTCTTTTCCAAGTAAATACGATGCCTGTATTAAAAGGTATTGATGTATGCACCGTATTACACAAAATCATTAACGTTCCAAAACAAAAAATAAGTACTTTTAATTATATTTAAAATATTGTTTCGAGTTGGACAAAAAGAAATTATTTAAAAAAATAAAAGAGTATGAGAAAACTTAAGTTTACGTTATTTTAAATGTAATATATAACAGGTAATTAAAGATCTTTACATTTATAACAAAACAGTGATCTTTTACAAGTGTTGGCAACCCAAAACCTAAACATATGATTTTTGAATTGTCATCCAGGTAAAAACCTATCGTAAACGGACTTTACATACCAATTAAAAGTGGGTTTTTTTCTTTCACGGATCCATTTAAGGATACTTTACTGGGGATGGATTTTTGAAAAATGTAATTTTTTAAATTATTTGTTTGGATAGTTTTTTTCGGGAACGCTTTTTTTAAATGATAAATAAGAGTGGATGTATATTTTTTTTTAGAGAGAAACGGATTTTATTAAAGTTTAGTGATATATATTTTTAAATATTGTTCCAAACTGTAATGGATGATACGATGAAGTATGTACAATTGTGTGGAAATTTCGGGTAGGAAATATCAATTTCCCTCGGGAACGAGACAGGAAACGGGGGAAAAAAATTAATTTCTTTTCAGCTTTAGGCTTATATTTATTTTTCTGATTTTTAATTCTAGTATAAACTTAGCTTTCCGATTAATTCCAATAAAAAACAAAAATAATGTGAAGATAGAATTACAAGCTTGGGCTATTTGATCTCAACCAGGGTCAGGAAAAGGGACAACAAATTTGATTAGGTCGCAATTTAGAGGTTTAAACAATAAATTTAAATTCTGTTATCTTGTAGGATTAATATATATATATATATATATATATATATATATATATATATACACAACATTTTGATATTAATTTATTTTAAAATTGTAAATATTCCAAATAAAAACTAAATAATGTTTAGTAAGGTTTTGATGTAAGGCAAACTAAAAAACCTAGGTCTAATGCAACTATTTTAATTTTGTGTATTTTTAATAAAGCATTTTTGCTATGAATATAAATAAATTCTAAACATAGATTTAATGATTTACTAAAAACGTTCTTAGATAAAAACATCATGATGTAAATTGTAATAAATAATTACACAGTAAAACATCGATATCTTAAAGTTGAATAATTAAAAATGAGCCACAGTCTCGTCTATAAGAATACTAAAAACATTTCTCAATTGGACCAGTGTGTCTGGTTACCTTTTACGTTTAAGTTACTAAACCTTTCATAAAAGCGTTTTTAGACTTTTAAATACTAGTTTACCTAATTAGTATCTACACCTCTGACAAGACTTCTTGTTAATGTGGGGAATTCCAGGCCTCCACCGTGGTTCGGATTCCACGTTAAACTGTAGGTCCTTAATTTAATCTCACAATCACCCTACCATTACACATTAGCGTAAGTGCGTATAACCCGAACGGGTAGTAAGACGCGGTGCTAAGAATAATAATAACCGCGTATTACCATCCGCTCGGGTTATACGCACTTACGCTCATGTGTAATGGTAGGGTGATTGTGAGATTAAATGAAGGACCTACAGTTTAACGTGGAATCCGAACCACGGTGGAGGCCTGGAATTCCATTAATAATAATAATAATAATTATTATCTAAGATACAAAAGCAAACGGATGCCGTTCCAAATAACAACATTAACGTAATATATGTCTTGATACAAAATAAATGTGGTGAAGGTGTATTTCATCAATGATTTGATATTTAAAAGCCGCTTTTATAATTATTCTACACCAAACATACGTTTTTCTTCCCTAAATATATTAAAGCATAAAAGTTAACTTGGAGTAGTCAAGTGTGATTTTTATTTAATGGTGCACAACAGGGTTGTCTACTATATCAGAGGATTATATAAATGAGTAAAATAAATATATACTATATATTAACTTGATATTAAACTTTTAGAGAATATTTTGAAATTTTAAACTTAGTTGTTTCTTCATAAATATCAATATCTTCTTAAGAATTTTTAAATTGTGACCTAAAATTAAACATAAAATAAATTATCTTAGCGTTTTTTAATTTTCATTCAATAAATTAATGTAGCCTGTTAAACTTTAACAATGCTTTGTAAGAGGGGAAAAGGGGAGTGTTTGTTATTGATATACGTTCAACACCAAGGTCAATACAAACTTATTCTAAGCTATAGAGATTGGTATAGTAACTTAGAGGAAATGCACCCGAAACTTTGGGCGAATGGGTTGATAAACCACAGATAGAAAAAACAACTTCTATCGTACTAGCTGATATGTGAACATATATCCTATATTTCTTTCATTACCAGTAATAGAGTTCATTATGAGCCTGACGCCGTAGCCCGTACGACCAATTGAGGAATAATGAAACAAACCGGACAGATATAAAAGGTGCACATCATTATACAAAATCAAAATAAAACCATGTTAATTAACTTAATACATTATAATAAATAAAGTTAATCCAGACTGATCTACGCTAGTTTTAAATATTTTTTTTTTAGCACCGCGTCTTACTACCCGTTCGGGTTATACGCTTTAAGTACTAATTACTCTATTGGATTAGGAATTGGGAAGGTTGAATTAGAGGAAGTGAACCCGCATTTGCGTGGAGAGAGAGTGGAAAACCATTTAGGAAAAACCACCCCCAGTTCACCCGACCGAGATTCGAACCTCGATCTCCCCGTCCTCAGCAGTCGAGCTCAACACGACAAGCGCGTTAGCCAACAACGCCACCGAGGTGGGTTAGTTTTAAATAATCCTCAACATTAAATATGGGTTTAATTAAAGTCTTTCTAATAAACATGAATGCTTGGAAAAGTTACTTCAATTAGTCTGCTCCTTAAGGAAGCGCTTCTTGAATTTTAATTTTTTTATTAAAGGTGATGATGGCCTTAAATTTTAAACTGATAATTTCGAAAATGTGTGTGTGTCTATTGTTTAAGGGAAATGTTCAAAGTTAAAAATGTTTATAGTCCTAAATAAAGCTATACTTCTGTGTACTTAGGGACTAAGCCTATCTGTGACGTCACGGCTAGTCAAGATAAGATTTCCTATGTTAGTGAATTTACGCTCTATTTAGCGAGTTTTAAAGATATAAAGTTGAAACATAAACCATACATACTTAAATAATTCAAAAATAGTCCCCAGTGTCACATTTTTTTTTATATTTAAGTAGTTTTTTTTGTAAATATATTTTTATAAATCCTTTAGAACTCGGTTTATATTCTTGATCACGAAACGCCTGTTAGAATCTTCCTGTCAGGAGGTAGATTTAAAAATTCCGTGGTAGCATCTGTCTATCTAGAATGAAAAAAGTAAAATTAAAAAGCAATTCAATGTTTTCAAGGTACAAATATAAAGTGATTGTGTAAACTTGTCAGAGGAAGAGAGTATGGGTTATCAGCACATAGACACAAACCTTCTCAGGGTGAACTTATTATTTTCTACCCTCTCTTTATATTGTGTACACTAGAATCTAAGTGTGATAGTGCTTAGACTGCTTAGGTGCATCAAGCTAAGATGCAACCCGCTTCGCCAAATAGCTTCAAAATCTCCAAGTAGGCAACGTCGCTAAGAGCAACGCGTCTTACTACCCGTTCGGATTATACGGACTTACGCTAATGTGTAATGGTAGGGTGATTGCGAGATGAAATGAAGGACCTACTAGTTTAACGTGGAATCCGAACCACGGTGGAGGCTTGGCATTCCTCACATTCACAAGATGTCTTGTCAGAGGTGAAGGAAGGGTTTGTCAATCAGATAAATCTGTGCCGTGACCGAGGAATCAGTGAAATAGTTTTTTGTCTCATTTTAAAATAATTAATTTTCAATTTTATAGAAATAACCGCGCTACACTACGACGTCTGGTTCGAAATGTACTACCTAACCTTTTATTTTAGCACCACGTCTTACTACCCATTCGGGTTATTCGCAAATATACTAACTACACTAATGTGTTAGGGATCTGGAAGGTTTAATTTAAAAGAATTATACCCGAATTTGCTTGATGAGAGAGTAGAAAAACCAAATAAGAAAAAAATAACATCACACCTGATTGTAATTCAAACGCCAATCATGCCACCATCGGCAATCCAGATTATTGCGAGAGGGATGCCTTAGACCATTCGACCACCGAATTAGGTTACTACTTAAGCTAGGTGTTATCCTGCTGGTGAGATGACCTCTTAAGCTTAATAGTATGTTTATTATAGTTGTTTTTAATATTATCAAAATAAATTGTGACTAAATAAACATTATTTCATATTATTTTCAAATATCTACCAAGGATGTTTCTTTGCTCCTACATCATACGGGTTTCTACGAAAACAAACGGTAGAAAGGAGAAATAGATCAAATAAACTTAAAGCAGAAGCATTTCTCTTGTTGTGTAAAGGAGTTTTATAAAATGTTTCGTATGTAGACTATTTCCCAGACTTTCAAACAAATGCATGTAAAACAAACTTGTCGGAATGAAGATATGAGGCAATTCAGAGCTTCTTATGATTATAAACTCTCAACTCAGTTTAGCATTAAGAGAAAAGAAGTTGTACATGAGACTTTACACTAACGATTTCTGACAAACTTACAAAAAAACACACACCCGCCTCGGCGGCGTAGTTAGCTAACGTGCTAGTTTCGTGTATAGGACGGGGAGATCGAGGTTAGAATCTCGCTCGGATAAACTGGGGGTGGTTCCTAAATGGTTTTCCACTCTCCCTTCACGCAAATGCGGGCTCACCTCCTCTATATTCAACCTTCCCAATTCCTAAACCACTTGCGTAATTAGTACTCGAACGGGTAGTAAGACGCAGTACTAAGTATTATTATTATTATTATTATAAAAACACATTTATACTCATTAACATATCAAAAGTAAATCTTTTAAGTGGGCTACGTAGACTCTCTAAGCTATGAGTCTAATAGAGAGAGTACTTTTTTTTTATCTCTTACACATCTTATTTTTAACACCACGTATTACTACTACCTGTTTAGGCTACACTCATATTAACTAATTACTTTAATAAACAAATGATCAAATTAGAGAAAATGTGCCTGCATTTATGTGGAGGGATAGTGGAAAACAATTTTTAGAAAAGCTACTCTCAGTGCACCCGACCGGGATTTGAACCCCGATTTCTATGTTATCGGCAGTCTAGTCTAACACGAGAGTGAAGCCTTACACCATGTGGCCACCATAGCAAGTAATTATTTTTTTTAGAAATTAATATTTTTAAAGTGTAGCGCCAGATAATTTTTGAGTCTTATAAACCGTCATTTTGCACAACACACAACCGGGTTTACCCATCCAATGTAATATATGTATAAATATTATATATAGTATTTAAAATAATTAAAAAACTTCTACCGTAGCCAACACAATCATAAAAAAACCTTTAAAAAAAGTCAACTTTGCCCGCACTAGATTGGTTGGAAATCAAACCTAAATTATTTATGAAATCGAGATTAACTGTAGGTTTGAGGTGACCTGGTGGTCTAGGGGTAAGGTGTCAGACCTTTGTGTGGGGGTTCCGGGGTTCAATCCCCGGTCCAGGCATAGATTTATCTGATTACCAAACCCTCCCTTCACCTCTGACAAGACGTGTATTAATCACAACTTGTAAATGTTTGGAATGCCAGGCCTCCACCGTGGTTGGGATTCCACGTTAAACTGTAGGTCCTCCATTTCATCTCACAATCACCCTACCATTACACATTAGCGTAAGTGAGTATAACCCGAACGGGTAGTAAGACGCGGTGCTAATAATAATAACTCTAGGCTTGAGGTTGCGCAAAATAAAGTTTCATACAAATAATTCGTAATCTTACGTGGTGTTAATATTTTATATTTATAGCATAATATTTGAAAAAGTTTTTTAAAATTTAAAGTATTGGTTAAGAAAACAATTTAGGACCATGCTTCTTCTTAGTACAATAATTTCCAGTTCCAGAAATGGGCAATAGCTAATACACTTTTTGCCCAGTTTGTGAAATGGGCAATAGTATAAGCTAATCACTATGAGGATTGCAGTGGCAATATTCAATGGTTGGGACTTTACCGTAAATAATTCCAGTCTTACACACTCAAAGTCAAGAGTGAACCCTCCAGAAAGTCTACATCTCATCTTTCTGAAACAATTTAAGTCGCTGGAGGTAAAAGAGCAATATTGTTCACGCTCTGCCGCATCTCGAAATGAGAAACTAGATATCCTGGCAAAGACATAAGTCGCCTCTTTCTCTTCTTATCCCCTCTTAAACTTCGCTACTTGAATACACTTTCAAGTCTCAAAAGACATCAATGAATATCTTATGAATGCTTTTTGTCTTAAAACAATGCTCTCGGGCACTCTCAAACGATCTTTACTGGATTGTTTTGCAGTCGTGTGAATTGAAGTTTTCCTCTTCTTTTTTTGCATATTCTGAGTCTTAACAAACATAAATTGTCATTTTTATTAGTTGTAATACATTTGGTTTTAACATTAATATTATCCACTGCAGTGACTGAACGATCTAAAGAATCAATCTCGTGTCGGATTGACCTGTTGATAACTGGGAGACCGGTGTTCGAATCCTGGTCGGGTTTGCTGATGGGGGATTTTTCGTAAATTGTTTCCCACTCATCTTCCATACAAATGCTGCCAGATCACCTCTAAAATGCTCCCTTTCTCATCCCTACCACATTAGATTAATGATCATATATGCTTAAAAACTGAATAGGTAGTAAGATGCGGTGATAAAAAATATGTTTAAATACCAAGTTTATATTTTACTCTCTTAACGCAACGATAAAGGTGTACGCCTTTTAAACTATTTTTTTCATCCTTATCCCTTAGACAAAGCCATTACACTTCAATTTTCATGGGAAGGGTTATTAGTTAGATAAGTTACTAAATCTACTTTCATGTATCCATACGTCAGATAGAGTAATCTGTAGCTGTAAACTTTGATAGAGATTATCAATACCTATAAAATAATATCAAGCGTATAATAAGATATTTTAAATTTTGGCCGGAAAATTGTATTTCTATTTTCTAAAAGGTGCTCTACATTTCCATTTGTAATAAAGTCAAGAACTAGCAAGAAATCTATTCCGAGATTAAGGAGAGGGAGAGGTTTTTTTAAATCAATAATTTGTTGATTAATACTTAGAAATAAAATCTCATTTGATATTTGCCCCAACATCTCTCTCAACAATATGACGTCATTAATTACTACCTGAGCGCTATCTAATAACGATGGTAATAAAGGGATTTCCGTTACGTTTATTACTTTTTATTTTTGTGGGAGAAGGGTGAGTTGGTTAATTATTCAACAAGAGTTATTTGGTTTTGTTTGTATTCACTATTAGCGAAGTTTCTAGCACCCGGCTTCTAATATATAGTGAATGCCAAATTACGGGAAAGTTAAAGCCAAAATTTGAAGCTAAACTTCTTAAAAGGCTTCACCGTTTAAATCTCAATCTCTTTCACTCCCGAGACCTTCGGAGTTTTATTTTTAAGCGTATGGCAGATTATTTTGTCCGTGAGAAATACCGTATCTAGTTCTGTCGCCTGCGTGTATAGACAGCCGCTCTGTGAGAACAGACCGTTACCCAGGGTACACCTTGGAGGTTGTCTACACGTCGTACCCACATTGAGATGACGTAATGGTAGTAATTTTGGAAATAATATAATTTTTAAACCTAACTTTTTTTTAACACCGTGTCTTACTAATCATTCGGGTTAAATGCTTATATATTAATTACGCTAATAGTTTTAGAGATGAGAAAAGTTGTATTTAGAGGAAGTGTATTCACATTTGCGTGGAGGGAGAGTAGGAAACTATTTTCTCGGTACACCCGACCAAGATTCAAACCTTGATCTCCCCAGCGTCGGCTGTCCAGTCTACTGCGAGAGTAGCGCGTTAGACCATGCGGCCACCGAAGTGAGTTTAAAAATAACTAACCAGACCACGGTGAACATAGGAATAGTTTTCCTTTCGGTAAATACCTATGGTACCACCGGGAATTAAACCCGGTACTTTAAGATTGTTAACCAGGGGCTCTGACCACTAAAACAAGAGGCTGACCGTCTTGTGTGGTTTTCTACATATGACTGATCAGTTTTTCTCATACCCTTTTTACGCGTGTGTCTGTAAATTTCCTACATCTTCCCTCCTTCATCCTTACCCCATAGATTAGCCCGTTAATAACCCCTGTGTTGGACGTAGTAATTAAAAATATTTAAATGGAAACATCCTTTCGTTACCGATTTAAATTAAACTCTGGACACTGAAATCACAATCATAAAAAAACTTTTGGTGAAGTTTTCATGTCCTCCTTTAAAAAAAAAATCCCGGCCCGGGCCCATGTCGAGCTATCAAAAACCCTAATTTTATGGAATAGCCGTAACAAATTAAATTACCTACACGATTTTAAGTGAACAAAAGCACTTAATATGAACTAATAAATCAGGTACATTAAAAAACTCCATGACTTCAGTCCTCAAGCCAGATCTACCGACCGGAGTGACCGCCACATGTTGGAAAAGATAGTGCCAACATTTGCGAGTAGAAGGTGTCATGTGGTCAGCACAACGAACCATCCAGCCGTTAATCTAAGTTTTACCCGCCTCGGTGGCGTAGTTGGCAAACGCGCTTGTCGTGTTGAGCTCTACTGCTGAGGACGGGGAGATCGAGGTTCGAATCTCGGTCGGGTGAACTGGGGGTGGTTTTTCCTAAATGGTTTTCCACTCTCCCTCCACGCAAATGCGGGTTCACTTCCTCTAATTCAACCTTCCCAATTCCTAATCCATTAGAGTAATTAGTACTTAAAGCGTATAACCCGAACGGGTAGTAAGACGCGGTGCTAA
>CABFVX010003980.1:0-19911 GCA_902151425.1 Timema shepardi | reverse complement strand
ACTTTTTTGCAATGCTCTTTTTCTTTTTAGTTAAAAAGTGATGAGTAAAAACAAAAAACACACCCCACTTTTTTCTTTTTAAAACCACTTCTTCTCCTCTTGTATGTAATCTAGCCTAGCAATTATTGTTTTTTCCTTCACATCTCCAAAATTTGATCTGTCCATCGACACTAAATTTATCAAAAACATATAGAAACCCATTGTCTACGTACTTTTGTTTGTCACGTCGTGACACGATTTTTTGTTCCATTTCGTCCAAACCACTCTGGTTGACGTAACCTAATGAAGTGAAGAAGCAAAAAGTAATGGTAATGGGTCGAGTGGGCGAATTCTAAGAATACACAAATAAAAGCTCGTAACACCTGCACCGCATATCTATAAACTGGATAAGAGAAAAGTAATAATAATGGGGTGGGGGGGGATTTCTAAGAATAAACAAACCAAATCTCGTTGCACCTGCACCAGAAATAAGTCATAGCTTGAAGGTATTATAATATCGGCGATATTATTTTAATTTTTACATAGGGATGCACATAAATGCTACTTATTATACCTCTTTAGTGGTTTATTTTGCGCACAATTCTTATTTTTCATTTTTTGTGGAATTTTTTTTCGAAATTTTACTATATCAAATAGACTAACTTTATAATATAAATTAATTAAGTTTCCTCTACTAAGATTATTTTTTTAAATACTCCAAGAAAAATATATGATGTTGCGCTGAAAAATATGATTAATTAAAAAAAGTTCAAATTTAGTTTGTATCCATCACTTTTTAATTTTAATTGAAAAAATATGAAAAAATGGTGCATTTTTTATTCTAAAAAATTGCATAAGTTAATAAATAAATAAAAAAAAGTTTTATTTTAGCGCCCAGCTGTCCTGGCGCCCAGTTGGCCGCGCCTGGTTGGCGGCGCCCAGTTGGCCGCGCCTGCAAATAAGCAAATATATATTTTAAGGGGAGGTCTGAAAAAGGGGGAGTGTATTTTTAATGGTCTTTAGTGAACAGTGATGTTTCTTATTACTCAATATATTTCTGTAACAATGAATATGATTTCATTTATGCTCTTTGGTGGGATAAGCATATGTTTCTGCAACAATGTGCATTACTTTGTTTCACATATCTTAAGGAGTTTTCATATCTCAGTTTTAATAAGTAAAGAACGGTGAGCTGGGGGTCTAGGGGTAAGGTGTCGGACTTCTGAGCAGAGGTCCGGGGTTCAATCCTCTGTCCCGGCACAGATTTATCTGATTGCCAAACCCTTCTTTCACCTCTGACAAGACTTGTATTATTATTATTAGCGCCGCGTCTTACTACCCGTTCGGGTTATACGCACTTACGCTAATGTGTAATGGTAGGTGTGAGATGAGATGGAGGACCTACAGTTTAACGTGGGATCCGATACCACGGTGGAGGCCTGGTATTCCCCACATTCACAAGATGTCTTGTCAGAGGTGAAGGAAGGGTTTGGTAATCAGATAACTCTGTGCCGGGACCGGGGATTGAACCCCGGACCCCCAACACAGAAGTCCGACACCTTACCCCTAGACCGCCAGGTCACCTACCCACGTGTCGTTCATCCTATGTAAATGAGCATCACCAGCTGAATCCCCACCTTAAACAAAACGGAACCTCAAACTTATATATTTTGTATTTTTCAGAAATTTATATGTACACATTTTAGTCGCCTTTAAGAATACATTTTTATTAAAAGTGTTATTAATGCAAGCTCATGTTTTTCTCATACTCTTCTTTATACCTCAAGTCTTTCATCGACTTTTACACGTACCATTTTCTTTAAATTGTCTCCTCTTTCATCACTTTCTTTCAAAGTCATAAATTTGCAGCCCCTGAACGTAAGTTACGTGCCGCGTGAACTGAAGCACCAAAGTTATGGCATATTGTTTTATTTTATGGACCCTATCAACATCTCTAACTTCATATCACTTTAAAGAAGTGAAGGAAATAAAGGTTCGTTACAAAATTTTACTCATTACGTAAAATGTTTGGATATTGAATAAATAATGATGTAAATAATAGCCTAGTCAAAAAATAAAGTAATTATCTAATCCATCTCCAAGGGAACCATTTTCTACGCTCTCAAGAGTATTTCTAGACTTCCGGTTTGGCCGTATATTTTGCAGTAGGAAGGTTAAATTAATTCATAATGTACCCGGTTTTACGTGGAGGGGGTTAAGAAACAATTTATTTTAAAAAATACCTTAAAAACCTCGCCAGGATTATAGCCCTGACCCACTCCTCATTAAAGCCCTCCCCCCTCCTCCCCATATACTATCAGTTTGGCTTTCACTTCTGACCTATCAGTTTCGACAGATACGATAAAGTTTTTTTTTTAGCACCGCGTATTACTAAACATTTGGGTCATACTCTTGTGTACTAATAACGATAGTTGTTTTAAAGATTTTGAAGGTTATATTTAAAGGAACTGTACCCTTATTTGAATGTAAGGAAAGTGTAAAAACATGTTGAAAAAACTCAAAACATCCGACTGAGATTCGAACCTCAATATCCCCGTCATCATCAGTCACTTTGAGAGTAACGACATAAACCATTCGGCCAACATAGTGGGTGATACGATTAACTGTTGTTTGTGGTATATTTTTTTTATATATATATATAGTTTTGAACTAATCAGTCCAACTGAATGACAGTAAAATTCGAGTATGTGAGTGTATTACGGCTCAGTCAAATCTTTCAGTGGTTGTCTTAGATTGAAGTTATCGTTAGGGAGGCGTTATGGTAATTAAAGTGCTAATATTATCATAATAAATATAAAATAAACAATTGTTGCGACATTATTGTGGTTTAAAAAAAGAAGAAAATATCGACCCAAATGCAAATCGTGATTTATTAGCAAAGGAGATTAACAAACGACCTGTGAAGCACTTTTAATAAAGAACACAACAATTAGTACAACAATTCGGTCTCTTCCATTGTGCTGAGTGGCGAGCGACTGAAGCAAAACAGTAAGAAAGTGAAGCGATTGAAATATAAATCTGGCAATGTGTGGATGAGACTCAGTTCAGTTTTAACTGTTATGATTCCAATGAAGGCCAAACTTAAAGTATATGGAACCCTTAAGGTAAGATGGAAGGGGACACTAGAAAAGGCCATTGTTTTTCAGTTTTTATATCAACACTTTTTTTTTGTTCAAAGAAATAAAATATTGCTCCAGTATAAAAATAGAGTTTATTTTTCTTCACAATGTGATATCACCAGTTGTTGAATCTCTCTCATGAGCTTAGGGGTTATGTATGAGAAACTTTTTAAATGAAGAGAGAAAGTTGTCATTAAATTCCAGGACACCATTGACAGATATTGAGGTAACGTAGCCTACGGGCTAGTTTCGTGTTGAGTTAAACTGCTGAGGATGGGGAGATCTAAGTTCGAATCTCTGTCTGGTGAACTAGGGCTGGTTTCTCATAAATGATTTTTACTCTCCCTCCACGCAAATGCAAATCCTCTAAATTTAACCTTACCCATTATTAATCCATTGGCGTAATTAGTTCTTAAGCGTATAATCCGAACGGGTAGTGAGACTCGGTGCTAGATACATAAAATAAAAGATTGAGGTCACCATATAAATAAAATTAAACTATGTTATAAATGGATAATCAATTGATTTATTTTAACCAAAATAGTGCTTAATATAAAAACTACAAACATACTGCCCATAACATTTGATTCTTACACTACTACATTAATATCACGATTTTCTATTATTAATTTCTTAGCTCACAAATGTTAGAAATTAAGGTTCTGACATTTAAACAAAATGACCACAATCAGAATTGTGTATCTTTATTCTTTACCAACTAGCTAGTTTTCGGTTTCACATTAGTATCGGAAGATTATAAATTAATCTACATTACCTTTGTCTTCTAGTACTCTTACGTAAATCCAACATGTCTGTTTTGTTTAAGTTTTTTTTACCATCTACTTTTTAAAAGCTTTTTTCAACCACCTTAGGGCATTGTGTATACAAAATCAACAGATATTTTTTAATGTACGGCTGGATGTGTGAAAAAGGATATAAATTGTAAATCTTGAGGAATCGGAACTGAGAATTGAAAATTTGAGGTTAAAACCAGAGTCAGAATTGACATAAACTCGTATTGTGATATCTATAATTTTTTACAGTCATATAATCTTACTATACATTCTCAAGACCATAGCACAACTTCCTTCGGAGGGGAAATAAATCTGTCAGTCCCATGTTGATTGTAGCGTTTAAAAGAACCCTGGAACGTATGTGAAAATACCTTTCTCAGCAAAATTGTTATGCACTTTCGCTCTCGCTCATAGAAATGATCGTGTGCTGACATTAGTCGGTTCAGAAAGTGGCTGTTAAATACCTCAAATAAATAAATGTACAATCTCAAAATACTCTAGGTGAAAGTATTAAGGTCTGAGTAATTTTCAAGTTTCAAACTCTTTGATTTGAGTTCTGGCCAATAATCTGCAGAGGCCAACATTTTGAAGATTAATTAAAAGTTTACGAATTATAAAGACGATTTCAATAAATATGTAATCATTCGTTACATTTTAAGGTGATTTTCGTTAACATTATAAATTATAAAATAATAAATTTGACCTAGAAGACTATGGTTTGCTAACACATTAAATGAATAAATAAACATAATGGTCAGTAAAAACACACAAAATAAATGGTTTGACTCCTATAACATGAGATTAGCATTAATACCCGTATTGGGATAAGCAGAATGGAAAAAATAAACTCAACCCAATTTCACCTTTTTGAGAACTGCAGAAAATATTTAGCTTATCTCTCCCTTGTTTAATTGTTGCCAAATCTCCTCACTCAGCTATGTCGGAAGGTGATGGTGTGCTGCAGTAAGAAGGAGTCGCTGACAACATCGATGACAAAGCTTTGAGAAACTTATCTTATAAACGAAGATACGAAACTCTCTCTGTACAAACCTTAAGTTTTTTTAATTGAAAAATTACACCTTTACATAGAAATCGAACCCGGGACCCTTGGCTTAGTACGCCAATGCTCTAACCACTGAGCTATCCAGAGCCATCCCGTGACCAGGGTCATTCTTCACTCATATTTTTAAATGAAAAATAAATAAAGATGTGGCTACGCTATAACCGTAACTAACAAATATGATATTTTAACTATTTAATCCAAACTTTAAATGGGATGTAGGGAATACTAAAAACATATCTTTTTTGTTAATGAATGTATGTCCAAAGACGTCCCCCTTAGGTGTTAGAAGATGCTGTTGGTTGATAAATACATTAAAGGTATAAAGTATGAATCACATTAATTTATTCTTTACAGCAGTATCATGAATGCTTACATGGAATGTTCCCGTTTCACACAGTCGCCGGTGCAAACGCTCAATTGTTGGGTGGATCGTCACAGGTATCTTAGGCTACCGTCCACGATACAATCTTACACTCAGCTCTTCCATTCCCATCGGCAGCTCTAAACTCTAGATGCATGTCAGCCATCTCAGAATCCGAGAATTGCCCCATTCTACATGTCTGAAATCCGCGTTGTGAAAAATAGCCCAACAGCGCCCCCTTTCACCAAAGGATCGTTAAACGACATACTTTGATAAGCGAAAAAAGGTGTATTTGAGTGTTCCTTATCTTCCTTTAAAGTTTGAACGGAGTGTTTGTAATCATCCTGTATTTAAGGGAAGATTAACCAAGCTAAAATAAAAGAATTACAACTTTGTTTCCTAATAGTAAACATGCAGTTTATTTATAGATGATAGTAGAACAGTAAACTCTAGATTCTACGTAGATCTATTTTATGTATCTTTGGATTTGATGGACAGGTTCTCTTGTTTGCGATTTTACGGAGAGTGGACTACAAGTCCGTAAAATCCAGGCACTTGTCAGGGAAAGAGCATAATTCTCCCTTCCCTCCCCTAATGCACACCACTCAAAACCAGTTTCATCTGATTTCAGAAATGTGCGGCATTATTTTTTCACTTTATTGTTTATTTATTTTTAGCTTTGTAGATTTTTTAAATCTAAGGATTGCCCCACGCTTTTAAGTGTGCATATTATTTTACTTTACCCACTTTTTTTAGAAATAAAAATACATTAACTTTTTTTTCGCTTGTATTTTTCAGCTCACTAAATTTTCACTCCAATTTTACGGACTTTCTGATTTTATGGTACAGACTTATCCCCAAATAATACGTAAAAATTGAAGTTTTACTGTATATTCTAGTTGTCCGGTGGCGGGAAGATAAGGATTCGTTCTGGGCCGTATATTTAGAATGTTATTTTCTTAATGGTTTTCCTCTCTTCTTCAATCATACTATCTTTCTTATTTATTACTCATTAGTGAAACGAAATTAGGATATTCAGACACGGTGTTTTGTTTAGCCTGATAGTAATAAATAATAATAATATTTAAACGTTCAGGACATTTGCTTATTCCGCCTTCTTTATTCAAGATGGTAATGCAATCGAGGCTTACTAGATATTTTTTTTTAGTTGATGCACTCGGGCACACACTCTTAACCCTATTTCAAGATTCCCAAGAATAGTTGGAAATCCAGCAGCGTAGAATGTGACCCACTAATATGATTAAGTACGCCTCTCTTTGTGAAGTAAATCGTGCGAGCCTTGCAAAGGGAAAAGTCTTATCTGCAAGCTTTCATGTTTCTTAAAGCGAGAAAACACAAGCTAGCGTTGTATTCCTCTGTTACAATACTCTATGGAGCCCGTGGAAATAGTGGGGGAGCGTTAATCGGAAACAGACTACTAAAGGGCCTTGATACACACCACATTACGACTCAATGTAAGCCTCTTAGATTTCTTGATATTATCTTATGTTATTTTAGCACCGCGTCTTACTACGCATTAGGGCTGCACATATATGAACTATAAATATATTGACGTGCTAGGAATTGGGAAAGCTAGAGTCTGATTTAAAAAAACATAGATTGATTATTCTAAAGTTAGAAAATGCACACCGTATACTAACTTTAGGAGAACCCCGAATTTTCTCTCTCATTGAATGCGGATTCTTTGTAACCCAAATCCCGCAGTTATGCTTATTTACTTTTCCACTAACATAAAATGCGGTATCATCTGAGAAAAGGAACAAAACATGTCTATGGGTTTCATTTCTAAGAACACATGTGCAGCTTCTAAGCGGTCAATTTTATCAGCACCAGATAGTACTAGCACAGTTTGAATGTGGTACGTTTTCATCGCCAAATCAAAATGGAGAAATCTGTGAAGACTTGGCTCAGAAATCTCGGTTTCCGATAATAATCTGTTATTTGATATCTCTAGGATATTCAGCATTGCATTCTGTTCAACCACTTATAGGTTTTCCGCTGTTTCCCATACAGTCGTTTGCAGGTCCTGTGAGCACACATTTATCATGTATTCGAAGTATAGTTATATGGCTTGGAGGATCCTTGATGTACCAAGATTCAAATGTATTCCTCACTTCTGAGGCTGACTAAAATACTTCCATGCAAGCTGCAATCTTTCTTCTGCCCCTCAACGTTACAGCTTGTACTAGAGACGTACAGATTCAGTAAAACCTATTACCGATTGTTTAAAATGGATTTTAATTTGATTGAGAGAGATAATTATTTAAATGTTTGCGTAATTAGACATGGTGAGATACTACCTGCTGCTGAAGATCCGATGACAGTGACCCAAGTAGGCCTACCTGGGGTTGTGATGATGAACTTGACGTGGTCTTGATTTGATGTTCAGAGAAATATGGGTTATTAAGGTGAGTTGTATCGAAGAGTCGTGAGCCACCTTTTAAAGAAATACTTTGCGAACCGCGTAAAAAGCACAAGAGGGCAAAATGTAGCACCCTTACAAAAATAAATGAATGAAAAAGGGCGGTAGACACAAAATATGTGATAGTTATATAAAATAATTAATTAATATAGAATAAATATTTAATTATGTAAACAGTAATGAAATTTATATTCAAATAACAAAATATAAATAAATAAAGACTAAACCAAAATAATTGTTCATGATACGATTATTTACACCAATTAATACCATTATAAATCATTTATTAATTACTATAAGCAAATATTCTTAAGAGAATGATAACATTTAATTTAATTAATAAAAACAGATTTTATGAATAAAAATATATATTAAATATTTTAATTAGCGAAAGTTGGAACTAGAATGTTAGTTTAATCAACGGTATGAACTTTTATATCTTTATCAGGTTATGTAATAGCCCGCAATCCAGATACAGTGTGTATATAGTGTTTTTTGTTGTGGTTTCCCCCTCCCAACCTCCCCCCTCCCGCTTTTGATCACTAACTTCCCACCTAGAAAATGTTGCTTTAAATTTTACTTTAAAAACCTGATTAATCGAGATAATAATTGCTTATTACGATTAAGTGCCGATACACCTGATAACAATTCATCGGTATCCGCATCGATACCCCCCTAGCTTGTACCAACACCCTTAATATTTGAAAGCTACATTAGTTAATTCAGTCGAAAAGGGGCGGTGTTTATGGACATGGTAAAGGTGAAAGGGAAGTCTATGGACACAGACTCATTAACGTAGAAAGCCAGTTATATTCTAACTGGCCAGTTTATTATAAACATAAAAATAGCTGAGAATACATGGATTCAATTTATAAAAATAGATTGAAAATATCGAAGTAGCAGACCCCCGTTAGTTCGCGATGGTTGATAAAATTGAGTTGACATTCTATTTGCCTATCCCCCAATTGATCGAAGTAAGTATAATGACATCCGAGATAATGACACAGTTAAATGATTACCGAAATGACTTGGTGATTAAGGTCAAGCTACATGACTAATAAGCTTAACATTGTCTATTGATCATCATTTATCAAAGTAACAGAAACCGTTACTCACTATATAAAATTTGATATTTGCCCTTATGATAAATGGGATAAATAAAAGTAAGAGATACATAAATCACCCCAAAAACAGCTAATACTCTAGTTCATAAAATGGGTTTAGGCCGTAAGGAGCTAAGATTGGACTCTCCATTTATATTTATTCCCAACTGGGACCTTGAACATCACACTGCCAGATCGGCCACTATAAAATTAAGATCCAAGTTAAATTGTGACAGCAAAATAACTCATAGATAACCTAAAACTTGAATATCGTATTTAAGGCTGATTTCCTCTTTATTAAACTAATATCAATAATTAGCCGCTGGATTTAACGCCCTAAAAGATTTCGCCTTGTTAGGTGACACTAGAATTTTCCATCTAGACAAAACCTAGTGGTTTTGAGTGCTTCGCCCACCGATACTTATGTTCATTATTTACTATGTGGCCGACAACGCGTAGCTTATCCCTATTATTATTATTATTATTATTATTATTATTATTAGCACCGCGTATTACTACCCGTTTGGGTTATACGCACTTACGCTAATGTATAATGGTAGGGTGATTGTGAGATGAAATGGAGGACCTACAGTTTAACGTGGAATCCGAACCACGGTGGAGGCCTGGCATTCCTCACATTCACAAGATGTCTTGTCAGAGGTGAAGGAAGGGTTTGGTATTCAGATAAATCTTTGCCGGGACCGAGGATTGAACCCCGGCCGCCAGCATAGAAGTCTGACACCTTACCCCTAGACCACCAGGTCACCGAATGAATCAACAATATACCGAAGTGATGGCATAAAATGTTTTTTTTTCTTTGGATCATCCTGTATAAGCCTGTTAATCCTATGTGGACCTTGGCATTTAATGTAGGAACATTTGTATGTTATAAATATCGAATAAAGTTATGACGCCCCTTATTTCTATCCCAGATGGTAGAGGGTTTGTATACATTAATTAAATAATATTCAGGGTACATACAAATTCACGCAATTCGTTTTCAGATAGCGATTTTTTAATAACAAAACGAATCGAAAATGTAAAACGACGAATGACGTCTGACACTATTCGGAATAGATGATCTAATCAACTGAGGTAAATATACAAACCATTGCTTCGAGAAGAGACAATTAAGGCCATAATATTCGCAATTAATTAATTAATTCTCTCTTTACACCAGAGTACCACCCACGCTTAAAGTAGGTGTTAAAAACGGCCGCCATACATTTCGAACCGGGCGGTGGTGTGTCACATTATTAAATCCTGTAAACGTCACATGCCGGCATCGATGGTTGTACAAGCAACGTTCAATTATTGACGGTGTCACCCATCTCGCAAACTAAGCATCAGACGACGTTTGTCGTGTTATATTTTCTGCTTGTTTTATTTCTAGGAGTCGCAATATAAAGTGGAATCGCTTTAATTTGTGTACACCTTCTATATCAGTAACCCAGTGACCCTCTTC
This sequence comes from Timema shepardi, assembly GCA_902151425.1. Lineage (NCBI taxonomy): Eukaryota > Metazoa > Arthropoda > Insecta > Phasmatodea > Timematidae > Timema > Timema shepardi. The sequence continues at coordinate 9,563 of CABFVX010003980.1, read as the reverse complement.
AATGTCCACATGGTATAAAACGCTATTCTCGCAGTAGACTAGACTACCGATGACGGGGAGATCGAGGTTTGAGCCTCGGTCGGGTGTACCTAAGGTGATTTTTCTTAAATGGTTTTACACTCTCCTTCAAAGCAAATGCGGGTAAATTTCCTTGAAATATTTAACTTAACTAATCTCTTAAACCATTAACGTAATAAGTACATAAGTGTATAACCCGAACGGTTAATAAGAACCCAGCTAAAAAATATTTCTTGCCTCACTTTTAGGCTTTATATTATTGGAAGCTTTTCCTTTTTTTTTACATTTGTTTGTTGTAACTCATAATGGATATCTATTCATTTTTATATAATGCCGTTTGAACCGGAGCGCCGGAACTTTTTTTAATCAGGGAGTGGGGTAAAATGGTGTTATGTCCTTGTTAAGTTACGGGTACGTGAACATAATTTGAACACCATTTCCAATGAGTCACTATTTGATAGATTCTTAAATTATGTATAAAATTATGCATGCATGTAAGAATAACAATTTAATTAAAAATTCATTACTAAATAAGGATTAAACCGAACAAAAGTCAAGCGGTATTTTTTCTACTTAACGGTTTGACACTTTGCCTCAACGTATATTTGGGCTAACCTACTCTTTGATGTCATAAAATCTAATCAATTGGTGTGATTAAATGTTTCTATCCCTCCTTATAGGTGGTGGAGTTAAGTAAAACAAAATATTAAACTATTTTTCTATCTACCTTTTTAGATTGATTCTTTAATAACTCCTACGTTTAGCATACAAGTTAAGAAAATTTTAAATCAATTTAATTATTAATAAATAATGGTCTAAGGGAGGGGTTGGTGACTGGTCGATCACTATCAACCTATCAATCTCACGGAGATTTTCTGTCGACCACATAAGAAAAATACATCGTCATTAAAAGTTAATCTCTCAAATGTATCAAGTACAGAAGAGTCTCGGAAACTCGAACTAATGTGGACTGAGATGGTGTCGAGTTTTACGAGCGAACTTATGTAAGATGCGTGTTTTCTATGTCATGTTTACTAAACAAGGATAAATCACACTACAATATCTAATATTATAGGTACAGTTGTACTGTACTGTAGTAGTTTGCGGTACAGTAACAATAAATATATTACGTATTAATATATATATATATATATGTGTGTGTGTGTGTGTGTGTATATACATCCGTGTAATATACAGAATTGGTGACCTGGTGGTCTAGGGGTAAGGTGTCGGACTTCTGTGTTGGTGGTCCAAGGTTCAATCCTCGGTCCCGGCACAGATTTATCTGATTGACAAACCCTTCCTTCCCCTCTGACAAGACGTGTATTAATCACAACTTGTGAATGTGTGGAATGCCAGGCCTCCGCCGTGGTTCGGATTCCACGTGATTCCACGTTAAACTGTAGGTCCTCCATTTCATCTCACAATCACCCTACCATCACACATTAGCGTAAGTGCGTATAAACCGAACGAGTAGTAAGACGTGGTGATAATAATATACAGAAATGACGTACAGTACTGTACATATAATATTGTATTAATTCTAATAACATGTTAGTGAATTGGAAAATTAACAAACAAAGCACTTGTAAAAACACCACAGCACGACTGTTCCACTCAAGTTACACAGACAGAGTGGTTATACAGTTCAATTACCTTGAATTGTAATGACTGGCGCCAACAGCTGTGTGCGTATCGAGTTACATGGAATGTCGATTTATCGAGTGTTGCGTTTCCGAATCTCTACTGTACTTTCAAATAATATTTGGGTTTGGACAAAATAACCTTGATCGCTCATTATTGGTTTCGTCATAAAAAATGTTAATAAGCTCAGTAAGAAATGGTACATTTTCCCCCTCTATATCGTGGATATGAGTATTTGGGGGAATATTGACGTTAAGAAATAAATATAGGTGTATATAAAAAGCAAAATTAAAGTGAAAAAAAGATAGGTTATAACGGGACCTTTGATAAGTTCGTGATCGGGGCCCAAAAAATGTTGCTGACCCCTGGACTAAGAAGTCACTCTCGCAATAGACTTTACTGCCGTTGACAGGGAGATTGGGGTTCGAATCCTGGGCGGATGTACTGAGGGAGTTTAAAAAAAATTACCATTCTGCATCCACGAAAATGCGGGTATGCTTTCTCTAAATTCTACCTTCCTCATCCCTAGTTAATAAATGTAATTAGTACACATATATATATACACACAACCTGAATAGGTATTAAGACGAGGCGTTAAAAAAAACACAGCATGGAATAAAACCAAACTTACATAGAAGGGTTATTTTCACTCTCTTGTTTTATTTATGTTTGTTACTTTACTTTTATCTCTGTTACCCTTTCATCTTCCACAAGTTCTTATCAAATATATTTTATTTTAGAGTGAAACGGATTTTCGCAACAACAAAAAAACACGGCGTGTAAAAAAATGCCACAAACGAGGTGACGCCAATTCCTCCTTTTCACAAAAAGAATAAAGAAGCTACTCTAAGTATCTAATTGCCTCTTTGCGAGATGAAAGGGGACGCTGCGTAGACCAGCTAAACACTCGTGACAACCTTGTAAAAAAACATCCTTAGAGATCAAGAGCTGTAAAATGTGGCTCGGAAACCACATGCCACCCTCCCCCTTCAGCTTCCTTAGCTCTTGTGGACTTAGGAGTTAAATTGAAATACACCTGACAAAAGTTGCGCTTTTATAAGCTCTATTTGACCTGCTTCTACTAATGATCTTACGTTGACAAAAAAAACACGATTAATCTATTTTAACATTGTTTGGTAGCTATTTCTAGGCTAGCCGTCGCTAGAGTCTATTGTAATTATTGGGAGGAATAGAATTAATCCATTTTCACTTTAAATTAGAAAATAAAAATTGCTTCGTGCCAAATTAATCAAACAAATAATATGATAACTGATTGAATTCCCTAAGTCATATAAGAAAAGTTATCCCAATTTTTTTTAGCACCACGTCTTACTACATGTTCAGGTTATACGCATATGTGCTAATTACGCTAATGAGTGAGGAATGAGTAAGGTTTAATTTAAAGAGTGTGTGCCTTCATTTGCTTGGAGGAAGAGTGTAAAACCATTTTGAAAAACACTTCATTTCACCCTACCATGATTTGAACCCCGATATCTCTGTCATCAGTAGTTTGCAAGCGTGACACCTTAGATCATACGGCCACCGAAACAGGTGCTATCTTAATCATTTACACATTGCTCCAAACGTGGATTTTAAATTTTCTGAATAAAACCTGTCAGTAGGCCTATTTCTCTTACGGTATGGAGCGTCCAAAATGGCAATTTTCAGCCTTAATGCAGGCATTGCAATGCAATATATTTGTGAAAGAATGCGGCATTCTACGACACAACGAATGCAGGCTGGCATCCAGGCTGAAGGTGGCCATTTTGAGCATTTCCTATAATTTTAAGCAGCTACACATTACTAAATTACAAACATGACTATAATTCTTAAACCAGGTCAAATAGGAGACTGTTTATAGGGTCTATTTTTTCATTGATTTTTTGTCTCCTGTCCACCGACGAAGTGGGTCTTACATGTTATGGTACACCCTGTATATTAATTTAATGGTCCTCTAATCAAATAATATGGTCCACACCAACTAGGCGGCTATATAATAATAAAGTGCTAAAATACGACTGTGTATCAAGTTAGTTAAAAATTTGTTTAAATTAATAATTGGCTGTCTTTCAAAGGCCCGCATCGGTTGGTCGTATGATCTAACGCGTCATTATCGTGTTTGAGTAGATTGGTGGTAACTGAAAGATCGGGGTTTGAATCCCTGTCAGATAGCCTTTATTATATGGCTCAGCACTCTTTCTCCACGCAAATGAGGGTAAATTTAATCTAAAATTCTACCTTTCTCATCCGTATTATATCAGAGTAATATGCGCACGCGTATAACCTGAACGGGTACTAAGACGCGGTGGAAAAATAAACAAATATAAACAAGCCTTTAACTTTTGTGAAATCAAACTGGGGATTTCCAGTCACGGCGGATGCTGGTCCCTTCCTTCAGTATTCCCCGGTGCCTCGTATTCAACTTCTTTTACAAGTTCCTCTGGAGAGTATCTTAAACTATACTGATAGCTTGAACATAAACACAGATGGTGACTCATTAATATTTCATTGCACCGGTCCTTCAGGAATCTAAATTACGGACGTAATGTTTATTCCCTCATGAGGAATTCAGGAGGAAGCCAAGCCAAGAACAAACACACCATTCGTTTAAAGAGAGTTCTATTGTTGTATATGTCTTTCTGACATGATTCCTCTCTTCCCTCGTTTCCTCTGTTGTTTTTAGCCGTGCCTCGCATCTTACTACCCACATTTGCTAAGCTAATATTATTTGATATTTACCAATCTATTTGAATTTTATATTTTTCCTAAACGATCAAGTAAGACAGAAAACAAATGAATACTGTATTCAATAATACACTATATTCATAGAGAATAACTGTTGTACACGTGGTTTAAGACGTTAGTCTCGCAATATATATCGAAAGAAAAAAAATCGCCTGAGGATCAATTCCTATAATTTTAAATTCAAATCACTTTGAGATGACCTATTAATTAAAACATTAATTGAACAGCCGCCATCTTGAAACTGATAAGCATTCAGGAAAACTACATACATACACACACCCGCTTCAGTGGTCAAGTAGTCTAAAGCGTCTCAATAAACTGGACTGCCGATTACGGGGAGATCAAGGTTCGAATTTTGGTCTGGTGTAATGAGGTTCTTTTTTCTTTTCAAAATGGGTTTCCATGATCCATACACTCAAATGCGGGTACACTCCTTATTAATATATGCTTTCTAATCCCTCAAATCATGAGCGTAATTAGTACATAAGTGTATAAACCGAACGGGTAGTAAGACACGGTGCTAAGAAATTAACTCGAAACTAGCAAATTTTGATGTCAATTGACGGTCATCTATACCTGAAGTAGAACATCCTTTCCACTTATCCACGATGATAAAATAGCGTATATGTAGACGGGGGGAGGGGGGGAGCGTTTCAATAACATTCACTTTACAGTTTACAACAAAATTGCGTTTGGTGATTACTTTTTATACCGTGTACTATCACAAAGAAAACATCAGATATACATTGGAATGATGATTGTTTTCGTTGAAAACAAGTTGTTTATACCTCACTCAGTGAAATTGTAAATAATGACACACGTCAATGTCGAATGTGAGATCAAATTTTACAAAATGTTTTTTCGATCAATGTTTCTTTTAACGTTTCAAATGCACGATACTACCGTAGGTGACTCGAGAAAGGGCAACTGTTTTTTTTTTTTTTAAGTTTTTGTACATTTTTTTTCTTTTTTAGAAAAATAAAGCAAACTTTGATTAAGTATAACATATAGTTTAATTATCTTGCCATGGTGACCGCAACATTTCTTGAATATTTGTCAAGGGTGTCCTGGAATTGAATGATAACTTTTTATCTTCTATTGTGAGAGTGATGCCTTAAAAGATTCGATCACCGATGGAGTGAAGGTAAAATCTAAATAAAATCGAGGTAAAATATACATTCATTTCCGTGTAATGGTATAGATTTTCCCTTTAATAATATTCTAAATCAAAATTTCCCACCCTTAGTATATTTAAAGTTAATTTACAATTCTATAGTATTAAATTTAATGAATCCATGTGTGTTATAAAATTTTATCTTCTGGTTTAAAAAACTTGGGTGGTCATTTTTTTTATTTTGTGTGTTGTTGATAAGACTTTGTTTCACTATCTTATAATCTCAGCTTTTTTAACAGGTTTCCAACCCTCTTCCAAATTTTTTGTGAAAAGTCACCCCCTGAAAGCTGTTGAAATAATGATGAGGTTCCATGAAAGCGGAAGATTCTAGAAACCTTCTTGTCTGACTATAAACAAGGGAAGGGTTATTCTAAGTCACTCTGCCTGCAACCCCGCTGTAGCTAAGGTCCGCGACGCGCTAACATCCAAATTTCAAACTTTAAGGCTACCACGTATTAAAAACATTTAATTCCGACTGTGATAATATTTGGATGATCGATTGTCATTGCAATTGAATAAATTAAAAATAATTTATAAACTTGTGTTTCTATTATAAAAAAGAATTAATGTGAAAGTGTGTGAAAAACTACGGTTACACGTAATTATAATTAATACCATGGCAAACGATGTATAACATGAAAAGAGAACCCGAGAAAAGTAAAGTAATAATTTTAATTTCTGAGGAAAGACGTGAGGTGAAGAAAGACATCACTACAATTTGGTGCCCAACGTCGGGGGAACGACAAAAGAAAACTGGTATTATTACATGCGTGGCAGAGAAATCTGCCTGAAATTGATCCTATCAGGATTCGAACCCCGACCACTCTGTCTCCGGGAAACCAGTAAATGAGATTGACACCTTTGTCCACGTATCCATCTGTGCGTGTAGATTTATCAATATTGTGACACAAAAAGCAAGCCTAGAATAAAAGAAGAAGTTCTTCCAACACTGAATAGATATTTCATTTATTTATTCGAGCCAACCTGCAGAGCGACAAGTCGTCGCGTTAACGGACTTAGCAGTCGGGTCCGCCATTGGTCAACGGAATGTTTCTCGTGAACGAAGGAAGAGCAAATAAATGCATCTCCGTGGGAGATTTCTTGAAACAGACTCGCACATATCGGTTGAATCTCTTTGAACCGAGAAATCAACCTTGAAAAGAGACATTTTGTTTGAAAGGGAGGAGGTTATAAATAGAAACGTCTCGACGGGTGGGCTATCGTTCAACAAGTGCAGTCAAATATCCTACGGCAGAGCTACGACGTGTGTGTGTTTTTTTACTTGAACATTGTTAATCTTGCTTTAATCTCGTACCTAACAATTGATTTTAGATCGTTAACACCCTCTCACTTTGATTCGAGAATCTTTACATTTTCTATTTTTATTCAAAATATTAACTTGATGGATTGGTTAAAAATAATTACAATTCGTTAAGTTTATAACGGTTACCTACCTGTGACGCCACGGCTGGTAAATATAGGATCTCCTATGTTATGAATTTACGTTTTACTCGGTGAGTTTTAAGGATATAACGTTAAAACAAAAACTATAAATTCTTAAACAAATCTAAAAAATATTCCTATAGTGTCACAACATTATTATTTTTATCTTCAAGTAGTTTTTATAAGACCTCTACAACCCAGGCTACTTGGCATTGGTCACGAAAATAGGCTGTAAGAATCTTTCTTCCAAGATGTAGATTAAAAATGTCCGTGGTAGCATATGCCTGCCTAGAATAGGAAACAAGAAAAAGTTAGAGTTAAAAAGCAAGTCGATGTTTTCAAAGGCCAAATATTAAAGTGACTGTAAACTTGTCAGAGGAAGAGGGAAAGGGTTATCATCACATAGTCAGGAGCACTCTCAGGATGGACTTATCATTTTCTTCCCTCTCTTTCTATTTTGTACATTGGCGTCTAAGTGTGACAGTGCTTAGACTTCTTAGGGGCTTCAAGTTAAGATGAAGCTCTATTCGCTTTTAAATCTCCAGTAGAGATTGTGAGTAGTGCAAAGGTCAGGAACAAATGTACAAATACATTTTCACAGATCATCTAGAAAAGCTATTAATCCACTTTCACGTATTCATACGTCATGTCATGTTATCTTTAGCTGTCAATTTTTATACACAAGCTCTATTATCAATACCTTTAAATAACGCTATTAATAAAGTAAAATGTTATCATTGTTGACAGTAAAAAAAATTGTATTTTCTAAAAGGACCTTTCTATGAAAATTGTACAGAAGCAATTATTTCCGTCGCTGCGACTTACTACCCGCTAGGTCTACGCGTATATGTACAATTTACACTAATGTGGTAAGGATGTGGAAGGTTGCATTTAGAAGAAGTCTACCTGGGGGTGTAATTATTTAGTAAAAATCAACCTCAATACACCCGACCGGCAATCGAACACCAAACACAATATCGTCAGTAGTCCAGTCTATTGCGATAGTAATGCCTAAGACTATTTGACCACCAATACGGGTGATTCTTGTATTCTTCGATTCAAGCAGAGCACTCTCCTCCGTTATAATTTAAAAACGTTAAACGTTCTTCCGTTTCTTAAATGAACACGGCCATGCCGTTTGATAATTTGTGTCGTCATGGACTGTGAATACAGCAGGATACAGACGACACACAGTAGCTTGGAAGATTATAACTCAAATGATCCTCGATATTCCTTTATCTCCAGTGTACGCAATGTTTGAATCCCGGAAAGAACAGTGAAAACTTCCCCTCCCCAATTAACGGACACACCTCAATAGCAAATTCCTCTTCATAACGGACAGTTTAAGTTTCCTCGGCAAACTAACATGGGTTTTTAAGGCGAAACGGAATTTCTCAGTAACGAACAGACCTAAAAAAGTATATTAATGCGTAAGACTCTCCAAATGGTGGACAAAATTTGTATACACCAGTCCAAATATGTTACAGTAAAGATCCTAGAAATGTCATTCCTTGTCACGAGAGAATTGTTAGCAGTCTCCCCTTTCCCTGTTAGCGAGACAGTCCCAACGCTATAACAATCTTGAAAACAAATTTCTAAATGACATAAAAACATTGACAACATTTTATGACTTTTGTCATATAAGGTAATTTATCACGTTTCTCAACCATAGCGAACAACCAATGTTTTTACTATTATTAAAACTACAGAGTGGACTATGCACAGTATTATTATCATTATACTGCTTTAAATACTGAAATGCAGTAATTAATGTTTATAATACATTATACAGGTTCATAAAAAATAAACCATATACAAAGAGCAGGATTTAAACACCACATTTTTTCCAAATAACGGACACTTTTTGAACTCTCAAATACGTCCGCTACTAATAGATTTAATATTATCTGTTAGGATTACAAAATGGTTTAAACAAAAGATTATTAAATGTTCCAGATTTGTAAAATGACTGGAAAAATAAACATTAAAATAATATTTAGACACATTTTAATAGTAAAATATATAAAATCGCCCATTCTTGTTTTAAATTGAACTTATTTGAACACAATCACTACTTGGCCTGTATGAGTCGATGAAGAACGCCCAAACGCCAGTAATATAAAATTACTGAACTGAAACCTCGTCACGAAGCAACCGCAGGGTCTCCAGATGACGTCACGCAGAGGCGTACGGGAGGGGAAATATTGGTCTTCTGGCAGGTGTAGGGATCGAGGCAACCTTGTATTCTAAAAACCCTGGGTGACACGTGACAGGGAGGTTGAGCTTCGAATCTCGGCCGGGTGTACTGAAATTGATTTACCACATGAGATAATATATCACCTTGTTTCCCCCATCCCTTATCCAATTACTCTTTGCTACCATCTAAATCCTTACTACTTAGATTTGTGTCGAACGTACAAATAAAAACAAGCGCAAGAGAGCTAGATAAGAGAGAAGTAGTAAGTGGCCAGCTTTATCTGATTTATTACCTGTCACTTTGAGCCACGCCCCTTATAGTGACTGTCTTGGTGACGTCAGC
>CABFVX010003979.1:44237-65642 GCA_902151425.1 Timema shepardi | reverse complement strand
GGGCGTTCATTTAGCTGTTCTGGTGGCACAGTGTGTTAGCCAGGGTACACCACTGGAGGTTGTGTATACGTACCCGCGATGAGATGATGTGATAGATAAGCTTTATTAAGAAACGTGTTGGCCCTCTTAAGAGCGTACATCACATGCCACGCAACTCTGTGATACAGTCGGCTAGATATCCTAAATTTACACGAACACTTTTGCTCGTGGATCATTTCTGATTAAACATTAACGGAAATAAAGATTTATGGAAGTTCCTAATGTTGAACATTGTTGAAATATTAAATGATATTTTGATAAAAACTGCATTGAAAAGGCCGTTTATGACTATTTTACTCTACACAGATCTTAATTTTGTCATAATAGGGACATAATATAACCAGTGTGTCTTTTTGTCCCCCCATCGTCACCAAGGAAAATTTCGAGTAACCATTCAAATACAAATAGAATGCACACATTTCTGGCATATTGTATGTGTTTTCTTAGTACCTACTCAGAAACAATTTCTAAAATAAAAATTATGTGTTATTTTGAACTGCATAGAACGCGATGACGTAACTTGGTTGTAAGAATTGAGGTTACAGCGATGTTCCAAGGCGAACCCAAACTCACCAATACGAACGGCATCACTGTTGAGTGGACACAATTTTGTGTACTACCCTCATAAACAATTTTTGGGTAGTCGTATGAAAACCATATTTCTAAAATATATTATACCCAATTTTCTTCATCCTTTCCTGGCATTTTGGGGAAGAATTAGATTTCGCTATCGCTCATAGAATTTCTCTTGTGCTGATATAATCAGTCAGGAAGTGCACGTTAAATACCGCAAATAAATAATAATACAACTTAAGACACCAAAGTGAATATGCTAGGCTAACTTGAATATAAATTAATTGATCAATTACCATTTAACAAAGTAGCATGATTAGAGCGCTTGATTTTATTTTAACGAGGCACATATTTTCTTACAGAATCCACTCTTAGGTGCAATTGACATCCTTTGCGTTAACCTTATAGACCTGCGTATCAACAAGATTAAATGAATGATTACTATTTTTATTTAGATTCAGGAGGCTGGGTTTTGATCCTGGCCAGTAACATAGAGAGGCTGACTGTTTATTCAGGTGAAGACTGCTTCAATTCTTGAATTAATTATATTTATCTAAACTATACAGTTTAAGATTAATTAAGTAGCCAAACTATTATAGTTGTTAACTAAAGAGCATAGTATTTAGACGCAGCTATAACCGTAATTAGCAATTTTAATAGTATCGCTATTTAACTCGTCTTGTGATATTCATTTGTACAAATTGTACTATTGGCATGTAAAGCCCTCCCGAGTCGAAGGTGGCTGCGTTATCTGATAGCTCGCGATAATTTGATAGCATAATTATAGCTGAAGATTTTCCGAACGTCCATCAAAGATTTTGCCCTAAAATATGAGTGAAAAATGACCCAGGATATGGGAAAACCCCTGATAATTTCTTTTATATCTGCAGGGAAGTTTTACTACTTGATACCAGATGTTCTTGGATCTTATTTCAAAGCTAAGATTGTTGAAGATTTACTGCAGTAACCTTGCTACACGATTCAGTATGATGAAACTACTAATAACGCCGGAAATAAAGAGCTCCAATTAAGGGTCAGATAATTTCAACTGCGTAAAAAAACCCACTACAATTTCCTGGAAATATGGAGGAAAGGTCACCATTTCAACTATGTTTAAGGTTAGGATATGGTATGAGCCCTGTTAAATAGTAGGCCCCCTACATATGCGTGAAATCCAAATTATTATTCAGAAAGGGTAATGTATAACAAGTAATGTATACCGTTAATAAGTGTACAACAAGAAAGGGTAGTACAACGTGGTGAGAAAAAATTCAATAAAGCTTAAAACCAATGATGAAGATATTTTGAAATTCATAAGCTTCATTGTTCAACTACACCTTCGAGTTGATATTCAGAAGATGTACCACCACATACATTAAAAATGACCCTAAAATTCCTGATTGTAATTAAGTAAGCTTACATACGAGGTGAAGCTAGTAAATAGGTCATAAATGGCTGTAAAACTATGAGTAGGATACGAACAAGAAATAGATCTAACATTTTCCTTTATTTATCGACATAGTCTCCACCAAAATTGATACACTTATCCCATTGTTCTATCAGTGCCTCGAAACCGGTCTATTGTCTCAGCAGCATTTGCACCTACTCTTCAATCAGGTCTTCATCAGCGACACGTTTGCATCCGAGATGGTTTTTTAGCGGACCAAACAGGTGAAAATTGCTAGGGAGTAGGTTGAAGGTTCAAGAAGTTACCCTTACATCTCTTATATTATCTCCTTAGTATTGTCAGTAGGCCTGGGCGTTTGTTTTGCTGGTTGCATCCCAAAGCTTTGACAAAAACTTTACAGAACGATGCGGCATTCATAGTTTCACCCTGGTTCTAGAAATACAACAGCAATATTCCTTGTTTTGAAACTAATACATTCCATTTACAGATATCACACATCTTTTTTGTGACCTATTTACTGTCTCTCCTCGTAAACTATATATCTGGTACATTATATTTTCCCCCGGGTTGGGTTGTATTAATGACGTCAGTGAGCTAAGTGATCTCCGTGCTGTGTGTATCTTCAGATAGACGTGGATTGTGCCCGGAGCTCCGCCCCAGCAATAGGGCCTTGTCCCCGGGTCGTCCACCCTCCCTGTCCCAGGGAGAACTGTCCCGATGGAAGAATGGGGGTCCCGTGCCTGCCGTCATACCGAGCCCCCACAAACTGGTCAAGATCTCGCTCGTGATCTGTATTGGGATGATGCTAGGGGCGTACCTCGCCAAAGTGGGCAACTCTCTACTGCTCTGCCTCCCCGACTGGACCTTCGACGAAGACGTGAAGGATTACGATGACGATGACGATGTATAAATGACGTCATCGCCATCGTGTAGTGCTAGCCTAATAAAGACCAGTCTTACGACATATATAACAACGGAATTAATAGTTTTTTGAGGGAGTTTAAAAAAAATGGGTATACACATTTTGGAGTATGGAATATGTGTTTGTAAGGGGGAGGGGGTGGACGTAGGGAAGAACGTGTATGATTTAAAAATACAATACAACTATATAATAATGATAATTACTCTAATAGGGTAAGGATGAGGAACTAAGTATTTTAGAGGTAGTCTACACAAATTTACGTGGAAGGCGAGTAGGGAAAAATTTATGAAAAGCTACCCTCATTAGACCTATCTCGGATTTTAATCCTGATAGCCACGCTACCAGTAGTCAAATATGATACGAGAGTTACGCATTAAACCATTCAGCCACTGACGCGGGTAATCTCTGTGTTAATAGCTTTCAAAACGATTAGTGAAAAAACACGTTGGGTGCCCGGTGTCATCCTGATTACGAACAGTCCATATCGTGGACACGTTTGTACGGAGAGGACTATCTTGTTTTGACATATGAGGAGTCCATATTGTGAGCACGCCGTGCTTGCAATGCTATCCTGACACTCATTTATCAATAGGTCTGACTCAAGGGTGCTTAACAGTCATCTGGCCTTTCAGCCTTGTCAATATATATTTAACTAAATTACATACACGAGTAATTCCCGTTTAGTTTAGTTTAGGCCTAGGCTATGTTAGGTTAGGCTAGGGGGAAAGCCCCGGTGACCGGTGGGTACTGCAAGCAACCCCCTCCACCTATGTCACCACCCTCACGCAAGAATTCCCGCGAGTTGCTATTTTACTTGCTCGCGTCCTGGACACTGGATATTTAGCGGGTCATAACATTTTGGGTGTGTTCGCCATCTATTTGAATTATGCCCTGGACTGTTCGCAATCAAGAGGCAACCGTGTGCTCGGCTGTTCTTAAGACCACTCTTCTCAAAATGTTTTTGTTCACAGTCTCCATCTGTCAATCAATCTCACTAGTTTAGTGAATGTCCCCCGTGCTAGTGAAACTTTGGCTTGGAACTCGAGCTTGCCTGCTTGCTCATACGTTGCTCACCGAGAAAAGTGGGCTTAGAGATCTAATTGTATTAAAGTAGCTCAAGTAAATATGTTTTATCGCATGGCATTATTTGAGCTGAAAATCTGAGAATACTAACTGTAGATATTATTACTATTATCACCGCGTCTTACTACCCGTTTGGGTTATACGCACTTACGCTAATGTGTAATGGTACGGTGATTGTGAGATGAAATGGAGGACCTACAGTTTAACGTGGAATCCGAACCACGGTGGAGGCATGGCCATCCCCACATTTACAAGATGTCTTGTCAGAGGTGAAGGAAGGGTTTGGTAATCAGATAAATCTATGCCGGGACCGAGGATTGAACCCCGGCCGCCAGCACAGAAGTCTGACACCTTACCCCTAGACCACCAGGTCACCCAACTGTAGATGTTAACCACTGAGATTATTAACTCAAAACGGGTGGATTCTCAGCCAATACATATGTATTTTCAGTGTTTTAGGAGGGAAAAGGGTTCTTAGAGGGGGTCATTTTATCATATTTACTCATTTAGAAATCAATTAAGCCCATGACCAATTTATAACGCGCATGATTCCCCGTACGTATACAAAAAGCACCCAATCATTAATTTAACAGTTTTAATTATTTTGACCGTTTATATTTCTATTTTAATTTTGCATAGTCATATATTCGTTATAATAATTTAAAAAAGTACACATACAACATGAACCTCAACAAACATTATCACCAAACCTGAAACATGCCATGACCTTCAAGCTGGAAACGACTGTTAGCAAAATATAATCCATTAAGGTTGTTTCCCACTCTCCCTCCATGCTAATAAAGACACATTTACACTAAATTCCACTTTTCTCATCACGATTCCGCTAGCGTAATTAATGTATTCGAAATAGCCCAAACGGGTAGTAAGATGGGGTGAAAATAGACACGTTAATTGAGTAACTAAACAAGAAAAGGTCGTAATAAAATTGTAAACGAGGTGACTTCGTTACTTTTTACTCTCAAGTCTAATGGGGCAAACTTTGGAACCTCATCACCGCGAAGTTAAACTAGCAGAAACTTTTTTGTTTGCACAAACTGTGAGTAAAAAATGGGGGGGTGGGGTGGGAAGAAAGGGTGATTTTGTTTTCACTTTTTTTTGTTTAATGCTTCTTTTGCGGCCCATTAAAATTATTAATGGAGGTAATTTATCTTAATTTATAGTTGACATATGACAACTTTTTTTTTTTGTCAAGTTCAATCATTTAAGACACTTCTTTAGAATAAATGGATACTTCTTGCATCTGTGCACTTCAACGTTGAAGTTTTATAATCTGTCTCGAGAGCAGAAGATCAGAAACTTTAGGAGTGGAACACCTTTCACTCCAACATCCATTCATCACTTCATTATCAAGTTCAGCAGGACTTGAAGAATATGCTCGACCACGATACACACACACACATACATACACACACACACACACGCGCTCCCTGACTTACTACCATCCGAGATGTATACAATTAGTTTAACTACACTAATATAAGCCGAACGTGTAGTAAGACACGGTGTTAAAAAAAAATACACTAACCCGCTTCAGTGGACTAATAGTCTAGGGCAGCGTTTTTTAAACTGTTACCCACCTCGGTGGCGTAGTTGGCTAACGCGCTAGTCGTGTTGAGCTCGACTGCTGAGGACGGGGAGATCGAGGTTCTAATCTTGGTCGGGTGAACTAGGAGTGGTTTTTCCTAAATGGTTTTCCACTCTCCCTCCACGCAAATGCGGGTTCACTTCCTCTAATTCAACCTTCCCAATTCCTAATCCATTAGAGTAATTAGTACTTAAAGCGTATAACCCGAACGGGTAGTAAGACGCGGTGCTAAATAAAAATATTATATATATATATATACACACACACACACATCCTGACTTACTACCATCCGAGATGTATACAATTAGTTTAACTACACTAATATAAGCCGAACGTGTAGTAAGACACGGTGTTAAAATATACACTAACCCGCTTCAGGGGACTAATAGTCTAGGGCAGCGTTTTTTTAAACTGTGCTTCGTCATAGCTATCTCTGGCTCCTTGAAACAATTTTAGGATATTATTTATTTGTTTTTCAAACTAAAAAAAATGGCATCAGTAATTAAGAGCATTTATCCCATTCAGATCAACTCTGTGATACAGTCGGCTAGAAATCCTAGATTTACACGAACACTATTATATGTGGATCATTTCTGATTAAACATCAATGGAGATAGAGAGTTAATAGAAGTTCCTAATAATAAGTTTGTACTGTAGTTGTTAACATAAAAACTTTACCCGCCTCGGTGGCGTAGTTGGCTAACGCACTAGTTTCGTGTTGAGCTTGACTGCAGAAAACGGGGATATTGAGGATCTAATCTCGGTTGGGTGAACTGGAGAGGGTCGAGTGGGGGAGGGTGTTTCCTAAAGGGTTTTCTACCATACCTCCACGCAAATCCGGGTTCACGTCCTCTAAATTCAACCTTCCCTATTCCTAATTTATTAGCTTAATTGGTACTTAAGCGTACAACCTGAACGTGTAGTAAGACGCGGTGCTAAATAAAATTAATAAGAAACTTTGTCGCTTTGTCCCCCATCGTCACCACGGAAAATTTCGAGTAATCATTCAGTTAAAGAATGCACTGCACACATTTCTGTCATATCGTAGGCGTTTTCTTTTTTCCCTTTTACTCTCATTCCTCTCGCGAGCCGGGAGCTGAGTTGGGCCCGCTTTGATGAACGCTCTTAACACCTCATGGTAAAACCTCCCAATAAAACAATCTGATTGATACACTGCATGGGCGAGCCAACAGAGTGATGTGATTTGTCCGTGGTGGCTAGAGGTATCAGATCGCTTCATCAAGCTATCAGCTGGTTGGCGTCGTAGAAGTTATCGATTGCAGGGGAAAGGTATTGATAAAATAGTAGGAGGAGGCTTGACATCGCGTTACTGTGGATTCACGCGCTCTCCGAAAAAACAAAAAGCAGAAAAATGGTCACATGATGAACTCTAAGCCATTCACACGACTCCTGCAGCAGAATCTCTCGGTGAGACTTGAAATAGTTTCATCTTTATCGAGAGGTCCGATTAAATTTTAAAACAAATTGATTCAATTAGTACGCATTAACCTACAAAGCAAGTTACAAGCAGAACGCTACATTTACTGTAGCTGAGAAGAGATTTTAAATACACTCAGTTCTCGACTTACGCGGTTGGAAAGTTTCCAAGCAAAAAAAAACATGCGTTAATCCAAATGTGTTTGGATACGTTATAATGAGCCTCTTCTTACTTCTGTGATTACATGTTTGCTTATCTCTTTTACGTTTCTCAGACATATTTCGGGTTTATACTTTCGTAAGCAAGAGACTCAACTTACGCTCAAGGTAGAAAAAATATATTTAAAAAATGTGTTTTAGATTACTAGAAACGACATTTATTTTGTTTAAAATGGAGCTTGATAGATGGTTTTTTACTAGTAGAGTCTTTACGTATCGCAACCACGTGACTATAAACCGTGCAAGTTGAGGTATCTATGTAACTTTTTGAATGGAAAACGTGTGTTGTTGTCTTTGTTATGTTTTGATTTATTTAATCAAACAAAAAAAAAAAGTGAAAACATCTATCCACTCAAAAATAGTTTTTGTAATCACCGCGTTTTACTAGCCGATCGGGTTGTACACATATATGATAATCACTCTAATGAGATAAGAACGAGTAAGGAAGCATGTTAGAGATAATTGATCTGCATTTGCATGGAGGAAGAGTGGGAAACCGTTTAGGAAAAAAAAACACCTTCAATAGATCCGGGATTCGAAACCTATCTCCTGGTCATCAGCAGGCCAGTTTAACGCGAGAGTGACGCCTTAGGGCCCTTCTATACGAGCGTTTCCTTGGCGCATGTCTTGGGCGTTTGTTTTTAAGCAACATATGCCGCGCGTCATGAAAAGGGTGGAAGGAATTGAAAGACAGAGCTCAGGGTTGCCAGTCAATTATTTTCTACCACTCGTGTTGGAGTCATTTATAGTTGTCATTTCAAGAATAAATACAGACAATAAATACCCAACCACCAATAATAAGTACACTTACTTCCTGCTACAAAAGTACACCGATACTGGCACTGAGATACACTGAGGTTCCAACACACGTGACGTAGAGGTTGGTTGTGTCGCGCGTCACGAAACGCCTGTTTAAAAGGGCCCCTAGATCATCCGGTCACAGAAGCGGATCACTCTAAAATAATCCTCGGTCCCGGCAAAGATTTATCTGATTACCAAACCCTTCCTTCACCTCTGACAAGACATCTTGTGAATGTGTGGAATGCCAGGCCTCCACCGTGGTTCGGATCCCACGTTAAACTGTAGGTCCTTCGTTTCATCTCACATTCACTCTACCATTACACATTAGCGTAAGTGCGTATAACCCGAACAGGTAGTAAGACGCGGTGCTAATAATAATAATAATAATAATAATAATACTCTAAAATAAAACATGTTGTTAATCGGCTGTTTCTAGTTTGCGTTGCAAATTATCATGGTTCAAGATACATCTATGCTGGCGTGGTACTTGCTCTCTATTTTCGGAGAACGTGTGAATCAGGCTTTACAGTTTACACTCTAGACTCTTTTTTTTTTGTCCGTGCGGCTCGTATTTTTATCAGTTCGAACACCTAAGTAGCTACTCTAATATTACTAATTTAATAGAACAGGATGAGACGGGTGAATTTGAAGCAAACGGGCTTACATTTGCCTGGAAAAAAGACGATCATTGAGGGTTTCGTCATCACTCTGGAGTGCGGAACATCACACCAACACTAACCGCTTCGGTGGCCGCGTGGCCTAACGCGCTACTTTTGTGTTGGACTTGACTGCTGAACACGGGGAGATCGGGGTTCAATCCTGGTCGAGTACATTGAGGGTGGTTTTCCCTAAATGGTTCTACACTCCCCCCTCCACGCAAATTCGGGTGTATTTTTCTAAATTAAACCCTACTGATCCCTAAAACCATTAGTGTAGTTAGTACATAGGCGTATAGCCCGAACGGGTAGTAAGACGCGGAAATAAAAAAAAGTTATAAATAAATATAATTAAAACTCGTATATACCAACACTTTATAAATTTTAAAGTCCTGGGTTCAAGCTCCTTGTCCAGGTGTAATTCCTTAAATTACGAATGTAATTCTAAGGTTGACAACACGTTTGCCATTACAAAGTTATGTTTATAAATGCATCTTATAATTTCATGTAGATTTTTTTTAACAATATCTTATTAATATACACAATTATACTATTATGATATAATAATTTTGTGGTTTTATAATTGTGATACATACAATATAATATTGTTACGATATAATTATAATATATTATAGTTACGATATTAAGTAGTGATTTTAAACGACTCCAACTGTCCATCTTGCCACTAGAGTGGTGGTACCTTCATTCATATGTTCATTCGCCAAACCAAATTAACCGCAAGACCATTTTATGATCTTCTGTCACTTTTGCTTATCAAAACTTTCACAAGAAACCATTTGTTTACAATTTTTTTTCTTTTAACTTCTTTTACCTCATTTAAACACGAACTTATAAAAATAACCGTTTGTGTGTTCCTTTTTTTGGTGGAAGCGGCTTCTATGTTTCGCTAAGAAATGCTTTTCAAACGACAGCTTCTGAAAGTACGCGTTCTCTTCACAAATTAAAATAGCGAACTAGACGAAATGTGGGCGGTTGATGACGTCATGTAAACCATGTTCGTCTTTGTTCATGCGCATCTCTTTACAAATTAAAATAGCGAACTAGACGAAATGTGGGTGGTTGGTGACGTCATGTAAACCATGTTCGTCTTTGTTCATGCGCATCTCTTTACAAATTAAAATAGCGAACTAGACGAAACGTGGGCGGTTGATGACGTCATGGAAACCATGCTCGTCTCTGTTCATGCGCATCTCTTCACAAATTAAAAACGTTTTATTTTCAACCCAATATTGCTCATGTCTCTTTTTTCAAGTTATAAAAACACATCTATTTATTTTGGTGGTCAGTTATAAAAAAAATACAAGTGCCACTATAATACTTGTTATTGTTTTGGTGTTCACGTGGTCTAACGCGCTACTATCGCAGTAGACTAGACTGACAATTACGGGAAGATCGAGACTAGAAAATCTGTCGGGTGTACTGAGGGTTTTCCATAATGGTTTTTCACGTTCCCTACACGCAAATGTGGGTACATTTCCTTTAAATATAACATTCCTAATCCCTAAAATTAGTACATAAGCGTATAACCCAAACAGGTAGTAAGATGCAGTGCAAAAAAATAAATAGAAACGTTCACTAAACCTCTTCGGTTGATAATATAAATATATGCCAGGCCTCCATCGTGTTTCGGATTCCACGTTAAACTGTAGGTCCTCCATTTCATCTCACAATCACCCTACCATTACACATTAGCGTAAGTGTGTATAACCCGAACGGGTAGTAAGACGCGGTGCTAATAATAATAATAATAATAATAATAATAATATAAATATAGCATTACTAATAAAATATAAATTATTTCCACATTACATAATTAACGTCTGTGATAGGCTGTATCTACTCATTTATACTTATAACGAGCTTATTATTTACAACTGTTTATATTTGATCTTCATGTCGGTCACAAGAGAACACAATCCCAGGGCTGTGGTAAGAATGTCGACACTTGCACTAATATATATATCTCCCTTTCGATATCAATAACTTTTTACGCGATAGTATGTATCAGGAAAAAACTCGTATGGACAGAGTCAGTAACGACTGGGAGCTGTAGGAATGCGGTTTGAAAGGTAATCCAATAGGTCAATGTGAAAGAAGCGATTGTCTTATGTTGGTTTCGGCATGTTGAGAGGAAGAGTGTGGATCGAGTGACGAGGAAAATGTATGAAGGCAGAGCGTGTGTATAAATAGGCAGGAGTAGGCTGTGTAAGACATGGTTAAATGTAGTAGACAAATGTGTGAAAAAGAGAAACATTAAGAATTTTAAAAATAAACGAACATGTATGACTCGGTGTACAGATGTTGAAGCGAAGGTAGTTGGCAAGGATAGGGAAGCGTGGAGAAAATTAGTGAGGATACAGTAGCCCCGTGGCTTCTTTGGTGCTGACTGACAGATCAAAGCTGACTTTTGACAGTCAACATTTAGGTATATACCTAAATTTTGACTGTCAGAAGTGACAGATGATAAACACATGTTTTTGCAGATCATCTGTTTCGGCGTAGGGATACGTAATTTGATCTGGTAACTTTTTATAGCACCAAAGAAGCCATGGGGCAATAATAATAATAATAATAATATAAATAGAGCATTATGAGCTTCTGCCACTTTTTCTTATCAAAACTTTCACAAGAAACAATTTGCTTACAATTGTTTTTCTTTTAACTTCTTTTATCTCATTTAAACACGAACTTATAAAAATAACCGTTTGTATGTTCCTTTTTTTGGTGGAAGCGGCTTCTATGTAGATTAAGTACAGAGTTGTGTTTTGAGTTATATGCACAGTTTCTTGCCTACCCCTTAAGGGAACGTTGTGATTAGATATGTAATATACAGTACATGTACGTATGGGAACTTATATCTCTATCGGAACATTTTCAAAAGAAAGAGTAATTTGTTTATAGTGATTAATGTATTGTAATATCATTCTTTTTAAATCTCACACCTTGATATCATAGTTAAAGGACCCTAGTGCTTTTTTCAGGAATAAGTTATACACATAGCTTGGCCTTGATAGTTTTATTATTATTTTTAGTTATTTAGTACATGATATAGGAAAATGTATACATTTAATTTCAAGTTATTGATCTAATTTTACTGATAAGTTCTAACGTTCTAGGGATATAGAGCTGCGGTTCTCAACCCAAGGCGCACTGACAAGATAATAAAATTATCAAGGTACAACATGAGGTTTTTGGGAGAGATTTTATCATTGAAATAACGAGTATTAATATTGTGTTCAACACTTAAATTCTAATAAGTGTGTTATTTTAAAAATAATATTGATCATGGATTTCAAAAGATTTTTTTCTCTCACTAATTTATCGCTTATTTGTATCGCTTAGTTTTCGTCTTCCCCCCTAGCTTTCACGCCTAACTTAGTGACGCTTCGCGACATACTGGTTTATAAACGCTGATATTGACGAAAACACCTTAATATTTTCGTATATAAAAACAAGTTGGTGACCTGGTGGTCTAGGGGTAATGAGTCAGACATCTATGCTGGCGGCCGGGGTTCAATCCTCGGTCCCGGCACAGATTTATCTGATTACCAAACCCTTCCTTCACCTCTGACAAGACATCTTGTAAATGTGGGGAATGCCAGGCCTCCACCGTGGTTCGGATCCCACGTTAAACTGTAGGTCCTCCATTTCATCTCACAATCACCCTACCATTACACATTAGCGTATAACCCGAACGGGTAGTAAGACGCGGTGCTAATAATAATAATAATGATAAAAATATATAAAAACACTAAAATCATTATATCCGGATAACATGGCTTTCTTATTCTTCCAATACCTACTGATATTGATACTTTTATTGCGATGCTAGAAATGAGTAGAAAATTTTCAATTATTTTCCTTCGATACCATATTCCTACGCCCAGCCCAGATCTGCCGCGGCATAATTCCACCTCACCGAACGTTGTGAACCCTTTGTGTGCGTACAGCTGTCCCCCTGACACGACGTTGTATAGGCAGTTCTTCGAACACACGTGCCTAGCGAGCGGTATTATTCAATGAAAAAAAGGTTCGTTTATAAAAGCGGTTTCAATACATTGTACTTTCGCAGACAAATTAATTGTTAGAGTATTGTTAGAGTGTACGTTTAATACTCGTCAAATTGAGTGTGACGTGTGGAGCTGTTTTTTAAACCTTGTGATCAGGTAAAAGGGATGTGTTTGTGATTAAATTTAAAATTGAATGGCAATGGGAGCCTTTGTTTAAGTACTTTGTCCTACCTAAACATATATTGATTATTTTTTTGTTTGTTGCTTTTATCCTCTTATTTTTAATAACCGGCTTCTCTCTCCCCATTCCCCAACTATTACCAAACAATTGTTTTCTGTTTTCTTCTGTTCCAACACGTAACAGTTTTTCATTGGACTGTCATTTAAAATAATGCAGGAAAATGTAGTTTTAATGTTGACTATTGAGAAGCAATAATTAATTAATTTTTTGTCTTGTGTTGTCTTACTAACCGTTAAGGCATTTTAATTAAGATAATACCTGAATCGGTGATCAAATGGTCACGAGCTAGACAGTACTCTCGGTAACTATTAGATCAAGGTTTGAATCCCATCCTGATGTAATTATGCAATTTTTGCCTAAGTGGTTTCCTAATTTCCCTCCCCGCAAATGCGTACGCATTTCCTATAAGACTCCTACTTTCCCAATTAATATTTATTAGCGTAATTAGAGTGTGCATATAACAAAAACGGGTACTTGGACGCGGTGAAAGAAAAAAACTTTATGGGGTAAGGATGAGGAAGGTATAATTTGGAGAAAATTGTAAGGAATGGGAGAAACTATTCAGGAAACAAAATAACCTTGGTAAGCGCGGCTGGTATTTGAACCCCAACCTTTTGGCCACCACCAAACCAAACTAGATGTGCCTGACATTTAATACACGTGCCCCCTGATGCGATTGTTTTATTGAATTGAAGGTAATGAATGAGATTTACTCTGAAGACAAAGAGGTCACTAAGTTTTTTCCCCAAACCTGTGGTCCCTTGGTTTAAGTTGCCAGTCTTGCAATACACAGATGGGGAGGTCAAGGCTCGAATCTCAGCTGGTGCACTGGGCATAGTTTTCCAATCATCACTACAGTAATAAAGGTACACTTCTTCTAAAACTGCCCTGCACATCCCCCCCCCCCTACAATGTGTTCTGTGTTACGTTGCTTTCCACAGATGTAACACTACCTAGAATAGGAAGTTAAGTATATGTTTATTACTGGTGAAAACATGAACCATAATATGTTATCAACATTAAAACGTTTAAAATATGTGTTACGTAACACCTCAATAAAAAAAACTGCCCCCCCTCCCCCATTTAACGCCATGTAGACATGGCCACCCCAGTTACCAGACCACCCCAGTTTCCCCTCAAAAGTATCACGTGGTTTATGAATAATCCCGTGGACCAAGTGGTTTGTTCTAAACGTATCTATACAGGGTGTTCAGATTTATGTGGGGAGTAGCTGGGGCGTGGAAAGTAGACCTCACAACAACACAACCATTCCATATGAACATAATAAGTCTTATGTTCGACTTTTCCGGCTTTAAAGCCCTCCGAGATTCTCCTGGAATTGTTAATAGGCCTACTTGATACACCCCTGTTTGTGTATCAGCAATGATGCGTTTTATACCAGAGGTGCACCAAGGGATTATCAAATAGGGCTCTTAACAACTCCAGCAAAAGATTGGACGGTCCTCTCTCGGGGAACCATGTAGGTAACATAGGAAATATGTTCAAAAGATTAATTATTAGCACCGCGTCTTACTGCCCGTTCGGGTCATACGCACGTACGATAATGTGTAATGGTAGGGTGATTGTGAGATGAAATGGAGGACCTACAGTTTAACGTGGAATCCGAACCACGGTGGAGTGTTAATTCAAGTGCCTGTTTTAGATGCTAGCAAAGTTTTAGGTATAAATATTAATATAGTTATATATTGCAATAGAAGGTTCTAATGAAACATATTAAAGAGTAATATTTTGTAATGAAGTATAAATATCTACAAATATTATCTAATCACAACACTAGTAAAGCATATCTTTAATTTGTATTAACTGAGATTTACACACACATAATAAAATTAATCAGTTGTAGACCTTGTTTTACAGGAATATTGATTGATACATCGCTCTCCGTATATCCACAGCACTTCCTGCATATCAGCAGTGGTACGTCTCTTACAAGAGGTACAGCAGGGGTGTATCAAGTAGGGTTATCAACCATTTCAGCAGAAACTTGAAAGTTATTATCTCGGGAAACGTCAAATATAGGACATATTATGTTCACAAGGAATTTTGTGTTGTTTTGAGGTCTACTATCCACACACCAGTTAATTCCCACATAAATTGGAACATCCGGTATATAAACGTGTTTTTGCCATTGAGAATAGTATGAAGCCAACACTGTACACCCGGAGATGACAGTTTTCAACCCATTCGGATTCCTAAACGATGGGAGATGAAGCTTGTCAATAAGTAAATGGTTTTAGTCAAGTTTTAGGTTGGTCCATACTATTTTCACATACATTTATGTCACCGAACTTATTACTTGTCTAGCCTTATTATTTCAATCCTAGTATAAATGTGCCGGTTTTATTTCTAATTTTTTTTAAAATCCGAAATAACCAAAGAAAATATTTCTGGTGAATAAATACTAGAGACATACTGTTCTTATATCATTTATCAGATATACGCAGAAAGAGGACAGCATATTAAATAATCGCCAAAGCTTTTTCCTGTAATGACGTAACGATATCTACTTATTTAACTGGATGATATCCCGCCTCGGTGGCGTAGTTGGCTAACACGCTTGTCGTGTTGAGCTCGACTGCTGAGGCCGGGGAGATCAAGGTTCGAATCTCGGTTGGGTCTACTGAGGATGATATTTACAAAATGGTTTATCACTTTCTTTCCGCGCAAATGCTGGTACACCTCTAAATATAACCTTCTTAAAACCTAAAATCATTAACGTAATTAGTACATAAACTTAAAACCTGAATGGGTAGTAAGACACGTTGCTGATATTTTAATTGTGAGACTTTTTGCAACAATATTGTTTGGACACAATCGTAGAGGCGGAGTGGTTAAATACCTTATTATGTGGGGAATGCCAGGCCTCCACCGTGGTTCGGATTCCACGTTAAGCTGTAGGTCCTTCATTTCATCTCACAATCACCCTACCATTACACATTAGCGTGAGTGCGTATAACCCGAACGGGTAGTAAGATGCGGTGCTAATAATAATAATAATAATACCTTATTTGACCACTCGAGGAGACAAAACTAATTCAAGTTATGCTTTTTACCCCTCCATTTAATTGCACGTTTTATTTATAAATAACTCTAATTTGGTACAATAACCGGGCTTGTGGTGTAGTGGTAAGTACACCTGGCCACGAGCATAGGAGTCCTGGGTTGGATTCACGGCTCGTACCTTGGGTATTATTCCCTTAAGGGGAATGATCCCAACGGTCACCAGGGTTTGGTTAATTAGGCTTAAGTTAGGTTAAGATTCCCACCGGCTCTACAACTTTATAATAAATATCATATCATCTCATTGTGGGTACGTGTAGACAACCTCCTGTGGTGTACCCTGGGAAATGAGTTTTCTCCCAGAGCGGCTAGTAGTCTACACGCAGGCAACCAAACCTGGATACCATGTCCCTCCTGGTCATAATCATACGCCATACGATAAACACATATTAATGTGCCATTTGTGTTGTTTTTATTGTGTATTAGTATGTTTTATCGTTTGAGTATTTATTTAATTATTTACTCATATATATAATAAGTTATTTATTTTGGCAATTCCTTTGAAACTATTTTCTTTTTTTCACTACCAAACAAATATATATATATATATATAGTTTAAACATAATACCATTCACTCTTAATATCTTGTTATTAATTTTGTGTTTAACTGGTTTAATACATTAATCTATCTTTAGTAAGTAAAGTTTATTTTCACGGACAATGATGCTTTCATCTGCTGAGATGGTAATTATGGAATATGTGTATTTAAAAAATTGCTAAGAACTTTTAAAATAAATAACTATTGGAACTTTTTCTAGTTTTGGATGATTGATATAATAATATAAATTTTTAGTCACCCAGACAGAGTAACTACGCATTTTAAATTCCTGGACAGCAGGCGAATGTATTATTTTCCTAATTTCCTATCGAATATCTTTATTGCTAGTTAATATTGTTCCTGAATATTGAAACTCATTAAACCTGTCAAATGATAATTTTTTTTACAGACATCTCTAAATTACTCTCCCCAATCTGTGTTCTATGTGTGATCATATACTTAGTATTTTCAGTATTCACTTCTAAACCTATTTTCTTACTATCTTCTGTTTGCATTTCTCGCAATCACTTTCTTACGCCACCTATCCCTTTCTTGGACTAGTTATATATATATATATATATTTAAATCTCCTTAGCAATGGAGAGTTTGAAAAAATAAACAAAACATTATCTGTTAATTTTCAAAATTATTTATAATTTAGTTTCCTCAAGGGTTATCTTAGAGAATATTGGTATTATATCATACTACCAGAATCAACTAGTGGTTTTTTTTGTATTATTTATCTGGATCTTTTGAATTTGGACGCATAGTTAGACTGCAACCCGATCGTGATATAGTTAGTATAAGCCTACTCCAATTTTCCTAGGAAACACTGTTTAGAAATTACAACATTCTTCCTCCACAACTTTGTGATAGTGGACAGTAAACGAGTATTATTGACATCACCTACAAGAAGCAGTTGATGCGGCCAACACGATGTTGTCATATATAAGACAGTAAAAAGGAGGCATTTTCACGGCATCATCCCACGAAAGCGTGGGTTTTGACCATTGTAGCTTAGAACGTATCTCCAACCGACACGTCAAATGTCAAGGTGAAATGGATAGTTGGATTAAGAGCATACATCATATTCCAACCAGTTTTTTGATACAGTCGGTTAGAAATCGTAAATTTACACGAACACTGTTACACGTGGATCATTTCTGAGTAAACATAAAGTGTTAATATAAGTTCCTAATACTGAATATTGTGGAAATATTAAATGATATTTGGGTAAAAACTGTTTTCGACCATTTTAGAATGGCTTCACAGCTAAGCATTGTGCACCAAACTCCATTCTGTCTTAATAAGAGACATACTGTAGTTACTAACAAGAAACTTGGTCGCTCCGTCCTCCATCGTCACCACGAAGAATTTCGAGTAATCGCTCAAGTATGAATGCACTGCACACATTTCTGTCATATCTTGGTGTTTTCTTTTACCTTTTAATCCCATACCTCGTGTGAGCCAAGAATTGAGTTGGGCCTGCTATGATGAACGTTCTTAAAGTAATTTCTCACCACACATAATAATAGTAGACACTAGACACCCAATGTTCCGCTATTGTGTACTTATATAAACACATATGACATCTCTTTTTCTCCTTCTGACATATATCCAGAGTAAAACTATTGCTTTCACATCCATTTATAAACCCGTTCTTCTCCTGGTATGTTGTAATCACCACCAGGAACCTTAAATTGGGGTTAATCCCTTAATAGACTGACCTGCTGGTGACTGAGATATCGGGATTCGAAGCCAGGTAGGGTGTAACTAAGGGTGGTTTTAAGTAAATGGTTTTTCCACTTTTCATGACTCCTCCCCTAAAACATTAGTTTAACTAATATATATACAAATAACCCTAAAGGGTGCTAAAACTGTGATGTGGCGGTGTCTTCTCATTGCTTTAGACGGTAGCTCATGGCAAGTCGGTTATTTGAAATGTTTCCCGTATCTCATGGATGTGTGCGTGCGGCCTGCTTTCCAGGCGGGACTATTTTCTTCTCGAGGCTAATATAATCCTACCTTTCATTTCTTATACATAATCTGATTACGAAAATGGATGAGATGCATCTTCGAGAAGAATTGAAAGCTTTGTGATTGGGGAGGGGGTGGAAGATGTAGGGGGCGGGGATGAATAAATCGAATTAGATGTTGCGAAAATTAAATAAAAGGTGGTTCCACACTAGCACTAAAAAAGTGTGCAGATCTATTTTTTATTTGTAACGTAGACTTTATCTAATAAAATAAAATATGTAATTAATTTTTTAATTTTAGTTATACTAGAGTTTTGGATTTTAAACTATTAAATATTTATTTCTGCGTTTTAGTTCTGAAAATCAACTGTTTTATGAAAAACTATAATTTATCACATATTCAAGAAAGTTATATAAATTAATAGAACGAGATTAACAGAATTTATAAAGACACGTAATTTACATATTATTTTAGGACCGCGTCAATAGATTTTACATGACACTTCTTAAGTTCATATAGCTAAATTCTTTTCTAAACTACTGGATAAATAAACATATTGAATTCACAATTCACATGCGTGATGAAATTGAATGTGTTTTGGATGGTAGGTTTGCTGACAATTAATTTTTATTTAATTAAAATTGAGCATTGCCCAGGGTACAAAGATACCCAAGGTACCAGCCGGGAATCAAACCCGGGACCCCTATGCTCGTATTCTGGTGCACTGACCACTATACCATGGTGCCAGATGGCAATAAAGTAAGAACAGTATATATAACCCGAACAAGTAGTAACACGCGGTGTTTAAAAACAAACAATGTGTTCGTACTTTTTTTTTTCTTTATGCCAGTATATATTCGTATATTTTCAGACTATAAAATATTATAGAAATGAGTAATGCAAAAATATAGTTATTTGAAACCCTGCTGATTTTAATATTATAATTTTCGGCAATCCTTGAAATGAATCTTGAATAGCTTTAATAAGGCATTAAAATGTAATTAAAGCTGATTTGTTTAAATTTGTCTTATTACAATTTTTTTTTTAGGTATTATTTCAAGCCTTTTTTTTAATATAATAAAGTAAAAATGGACCATAATGACCACTATATTTTCTTAAATCTTTTTATCTAAATGGCATCTCAACCCAACAGGGAACACAAAGGTCACCCAACCAGATAAATTCTAATTATTGGTTTTTTATACCTCCTTAACCGGCCATTTTGAGTTTAAAAAATATAAAATAAATGACATATTGGTCCAAAAAAACAAAGTATTTAATTACTACACTCGTCAAATTTAACATGTCATTATTTGGATTGCCAGACTATAAAACCGGCTGTAACTAAGCCAAATAAAAAAAACTTCAAAATTCACCAATAACTAAACATAAGATAAAAACTACTTCAACCCGTTTTGTAAAAACGACCTGACCTACCTTCTTACTTGAGTGTGTGCGCCTAAAACGGATTATTTTAAACGCATACATTTATTGTGAGCCTAACGCCTTGAATAACGTAAACAACGGATATTCACTCTCAATACTATGTTCTGTTGAATGTAGAATTAATTTTTTTTCTACTTGATCGCCAAGGATAAATTTAAATCTTAAATTTAAAAGATAAATAAGCAGCTTGGCAACGCTGGTCACTTACAGCTAGCCATTGTTTTTTAGGTTTCTAGCACCGCGTATTACTACCCGTTCAGGTTATACGCTTATGTAATTACACTAATGGTTTTAGGAACAAGGAAGGCTATATTTATAGGAAGTGTACCCTCATTTGCGTGGATGGAAATTGGGAAACCATTTTGTATAACCTCAGTACACCCGATCGAGATTCGAACCTCAATCTCCTCGTAATCGGCAGTCTATTCTACTGCGAGAGTAGCGCGTTAGATCATTCGGCTACCAAAACGGGCTCATCTGTCTATTAAATATATATGTTTTTATTTATTTTGTACATATTAGTTAAGTAAGTTTTTTCACAATCAAATAGTAATGTTTGACATAAAAAGTAGCACATATTGAAGTTCACTTTTTAAAATATGGGACTACATACTCCTAAAATAGGTGCAGCACCATTTAAATAAAATATAATTAGAAAACAGTCGGTTTTGCCGGTCTCGGGCTCCATTTCCAGCCGGGTACTTTTGTCCTAAAAAAAATTCACTATTCAAACACGTAAACGGGAGTAAATTTTTCTATAAATTATAACTTCCTACTTAATTTTCAATTGATATTAAATGTTTGTAGCCCGGATGTGAAGTAAGACGCGGATCAAAAATAAAATCAGGGCAATATTTTGAACGATAATTATAATGGCGATTGTTGATAAATCCTGGGTTTGGTTCTTGATGCATCTAGAAAGAAGCGTCTTACGTTGGTTTAAGCTTGTTGAGAGGAATATTGTGGATCGAGTGACCAAGAAAATATATGAAGGTAGAGTGTGTAGATCAAAAGAGAGAGATAGGCCGTGTAAGACATGGCTAAATGTGCGAAAAATAGAAACATTATTAGTCTTAAGAATAAAAGGGTATGCATGACTTGGTGTATGGTAGTGAGCATGGATAAAGTACGAAGTTTTTGTTTTTTCAATTATATGCATAATTTCTTGCCTAGCCCGTAAGGGAACGGAGTGATTAAGTTTGTATGTAAATTCAAGTATTTTAACGGTTAGTTCGCCAGAGTTCAGTTATTTGAATATATATGTGCATGGAGCTACCATGGCAACCATTTGTTTATTATGTTCAAGGCCAGCGCTAGGGTTTCATGCGCCCTAGGTAGGACGTTTGC
>CABFVX010003979.1:21371-32409 GCA_902151425.1 Timema shepardi | reverse complement strand
CCCCCCGTCCCTCTTTGTCACACCGAGCTCGCTTGTATCCATCTTGTTTATATGTGTGTTATTGTCTCGTATGTTCCAGGTGTGGGTATTGTGCTCATCACGGTCAGCGGGGTGGCGTGGAGGCTGACGGCGCACGACGCTCCGACCTGCCGCATGATGCTGGGTCTCGGGGGCGGCGAGGACGGCAGCGCGGAGCCCAACAGGAGGTTTGTCCCTCGTCTGCCCCCCAGCTACGGCCGGCCCCACCATCCCTATGCTGGTAAGATCCTACATAGAGACACAACGATCAGTCACACCTACGAGGTGTGTTGTGTTTGAAACCAACACTGTCGACAATTAAGATTACAATTAAAATGAAGGTGACCTGGCGGTCTAGGGGTAAGGTGTCAGACTTCTGTGCTGGCGGCCGGGGCTCAGTCCTCGGTCCCGGGACAGATTTATCTGATTACCAAAACCTTCCTTCACCTATGACAAGACATCTTGTGAATGTGGGGAATGCCAGGCCTCCACCGTGGTTCGGATTCCACGTTAAACTGTAGGTCTTTAAAAAGAAATTAATAAACTGATACCAGTTTTGTTTTTGTCAATAAGGGATGAAGAAAATATTATTTTTATACATTTTATAGTACAAAAGTAATATTTTTATATAATTTCCCAGATACCTAATTGGACGTGAGATTATATTTATTGAAAGTGACTAAGGAATATTTCTAAACACAAATGCTATACATAGTTAGGGAGTAATTTGTTAAGTCCTTATTTATATTAATACTACTATCACCTTTTTTCTAGATATAAATTTAAACCATGTAACATAGTTTTACTAACACTTTTTTTTTTCCAGCCCACCACTAAGATGAAATTTATCATTGTTGAAATGTGGATTTCCCCTTTCAAAGTGTTTAATTAACGGCTGGGGGCGGGTTGTTGTGTCTGTTCTAGATTTAAGTTAGTTTGTAAGTCAAATACTGATATCATTTGGTTCAGAATGTCAGAATGTGCACTTTAAATACCTCAAATAAATGAAGAAAAATAAACAATGTTGCTAGTTTTTGTTATGCCCCATTTCTTGCTACAGTATTGGGGTAGTAGCAATGAAGGTAGAATTTAGAGAAAATGTATTCACATTTGCCTGGAGGCAGAGTGGGAGATTACTTATTAAAATACCTGTAGAAAACTCGATCAAGGTCTTCACTAGCAATCCAGTGCAATGCCCATGGATGTGGGTAAGATGCAAGCTAACTTTTTTTTTACTGCACTAGGAATAGGTGATTTACATCAGTTTGTAATGGTATCATTTATTTTGTCATTAGAAAGTTATTACTTTTAATATTTCTGAGGCCTGCAATACATCAACTTAATAAATAATTTCTTTCTACCAACTATTAAATCATAACATCAATCTATAGTCAATTTAAAACCTTTTTATTTAGTATTTATTTCTTAATATTAATCTCAGTCTTGTAATATTAACTCACGAGTATTACAAACTGATACATGATGGTTATGCACAGGAACAGTCTTGAGAACTGAACAAACTTCAATTAAGGGAAAAAATTGACACCTCGGACACGGGAGCTGAACCCATGGCTTTGGCTTTGTGCACCATTGCTACACTCTCGAGCCATCCTGGTTCTTTCTAGTAATTTGATATCTTATTGATGAATTAAAAACATATCATTAACTGAACCGATTCAGAATCAAAATTTAGATGTGAATAATGATAAAATAAATATAAGAAGGATACTTGAAAAGTAATTAAAACTGTTTTAAAGGGGGAATTAAATCTTTAAAACAATGCTACAATATTTTAAAAAAAAATTACCGGTTGTTCTCTATGGTCGAAAAAAAAATTACGGCGTTCGAAAACAATGTGCTTAGGAAGATATTTGGTCCTAATTGGGATGAGGCTACTGGGGAGTGTAGGAGATTACATACTGATGATTTAAGTACCCTGAACTCATTACAAAACATTGTTAGGAAGTCTTGGATTACAGTGAATCGGACATGCATCACGAATGGGGCAATCTAAAGCCTTGTTCAAGGTATTTACTGGCAAACCCAATTAGGATAGATTATTGTGAAGACCTAGACTCAGATTGGAGGATAACATTAGAATGGACCTGAACAAGATAAGATGTAATGAGGTGGACTGGATAGAACTTGTTAAAGATACTTTTGTAAGTGTAGTAATGAACTTTAAAGTTCCTAGTGTCATAGAGTTAGTAATTTAAAAATATCTCTAAAATACCTATATTGAATATATTGTAAGCAGTGGTTGTGGTTTATTAAATACATTAGGCATATTAAGAGTTGACCGCCTTACTAATTTCATAATTACACTGTACACATTGTTTATTTTAGGGCTGAAATATAACCTGGAAGTTGTGAGAAAGTAAAAGTTGAAAGAAAATAAATCTACCAATCTTAAGACTAGGACCTTAATGATGAAAGTTTATTTATACAAAAGTAAATCTTTGATTTGCAAATGCATTGATTTTGAATTGTGTGCTAGGGAAAGAGTTCCTATAATCAAAAGGTTGGTTATTACTACACAGAAGAGAATAAAATACATATCTTAACAAAGAGGGCTGATCTCAGATGTTTCCAAATAACATTATTTTTAAAAACATAGAATACTATAGTATTATTATTGTTGTGTTTGTAGCAATGATGTATCCAGAGTTCCAGTACCGGCCACCGCCCCCCTCCTACCAAGCCTCCATGCAGGAGTACCGTCTCAGACTACTGCTGTTGGACCGTCATTCAGGGACTGGTGGCCCCACTCATACAGTGTCCCCACCTCCCACATACAGATCTCACGCTGGTAGTACTCTCAGGTAGCGTATCTACTTCACTGCCTCATCTCATGATAGTACTCTCAGGTAGCGTATCTACTTCACTGCCTCATATCATTATGATAGTACTCTCAGGTAGGGTATTTACTTCACTGCCTCATCTCAATATGATAGTACTCTCAAGTAGGGTATCTACCTCACTGCCTCATATCATTATGATAGTACTCTCAGGTAGGGTATTTACTTCACTGCCTCATCTCATTATGATAGTACTCTCAGGTAGGGTATTTACTTCACTGCCTCATCTCATTATGATAGTACTCTCAGGTAGGGTATTTACTTCACTGCCTCATCTCATTATGATAGTACTCTCAGGTAGGGTATTTACTTCACTGCCTCATCTCATTATGATAGTACTCTCAGGTAGGGTATTTACTTCACTGCCTCATCTCATTATGATAGTACTCTCAGGTAGGGTATTTACTTCACTGCCTCATCTCATTATGATAGTACTCTCAGGTAGGGTATTTACTTCACTGCCTCATCTCATTATGATAGTACTCTCAGGTAGGGTATTTACTTCACTGCCTCATCTCATTATGATAGTACTCTCAGGTAGGGTATTTACTTCACTGCCTCATCTCATTATGATAGTACTCTCAGGTAGGGTATTTACTTCACTGCCTCATCTCATTATGATAGTACTCTCAGGTAGGGTATTTACTTCACTGCCTCATCTCATTATGATAGTACTCTCAGGTAGGGTATTTACTTCACTGCCTCATCTCATTATGATAGTACTCTCAGGTAGGGTATTTACTTCACTGCCTCATCTCATTATGATAGTACTCTCAGGTAGGGTATTTACTTCACTGCCTCATCTCATTATGATAGTACTCTCAGGTAGGGTATTTACTTCACTGCCTCATCTCATTATGATAGTACTCTCAGGTAGGGTATTTACTTCACTGCCTCATCTCATTATGATAGTACTCTCAGGTAGGGTATTTACTTCACTGCCTCATCTCATTATGATAGTACTCTCAGGTAGGGTATTTACTTCACTGCCTCATCTCATTATGATAGTACTCTCAGGTAGGGTATTTACTTCACTGCCTCATCTCATTATGATAGTACTCTCAGGTAGGGTATTTACTTCACTGCCTCATCTCATTATGATAGTACTCTCAGGTAGCGTATCTACTTCACTGCCTCATCTCATTATGATAGTACTCTCAGGTAGGGTATTTACTTCACTGCCTCATCTCAATATGATAGTACTCTCAGGTAGTGTATCTACTTCACTGCCTCATATCATTATGATAGTACTCTCAGGTAGGGTATTTACTTCACTGCCTCATATCATTATGATAGTACTCTCAGGTAGCGTATCTACTTCACTGCCTCATCTCATTATGATAGTACTCTCAGGTAGGGTATTTACTTCACTGCCTCATCTCATTATGATAGTACTCTCAGGTAGCGTATCTACTTCACTGCCTCATCTCATTATGATAGTACTCTCAGGTAGGGTATTTACTTCACTGCCTCATCTCAGTATGATAGTACTCTCAGGTAGTGTATCTAATTCACTGCCTCATATCATTATGATAGTACTCTCAGGTAGGGTATTTACTTCACTGCCTACTACCTTATCTATCTGAATATAAAGTGAGATTAAACTCATTTTTGGAGGTCGGCCGTTATCCGCTACTTTGAGTAGAAGAAGTGTTTCAGAAAATGCGAGGCAGCATGCTCTTTTCAAAATTGGATTTGGGAAGTGCTTAACAGCATGAACTACTAGATGAAGTTTCCAGAGAGATTGTTACAGTCAGCCCTCGCAAAGAGTTGTACTTCTACACCCCCATTCCATTTGGAATATCACCTGCTTGGTTTTTAGAGTATAAAAATGTGCAATATATATGTAGATTGAGAAATTTAGGCTCGAAATAAACCACAACTCAGTGGTTACAATTTTTGGACCAAATCATCTCTAAAACAATAAGCATTTCCTACTGAATTTTGACAACCAAATAAAGTTTGTTCATACCTGGCCACAGGAGTTGGAACAAGAAAGTGTTGTTCAACATTATTATCAGAGTATCCAGGAGTAGCTCAGTAATCTGGACAGAAAATTAGTAAACTTATTTTGGGTTCACACGTTAGCCAAAAAGCAAGCGCACAACAGAAACAAGGTCACCTGACGAGCTTTAAACCAATCACAAGATTTTACCTCAATGGCGTAAGCTGTTATGCTAAAGTTCATCTCATCTCTACTTTGTTCGCTCTGCCCGAGATGTTCAGCACAGGAGAGCCAATCAAATATCAAAACCAACCAGCTCAAATCAGTGCACATGCGCATTTGTCAAGGCATGCTCTGTACAACCAGAAGCGAACAGACAGCTTTGTTGGTCATAGTGAGGAGATTTGAAATAGCTCAACAATGTAAAACATGTGTATCAATGTATTGGATTTCGTCGTGACACAGCATTATAATTTGAAAACCTCCATTGGGAGACAGATCTAAAATATATGTTTGCACACTAGAAAATAAAATATGTTATAATCAGCTGTTTTAAGCTAGTGTTGCAACGCCTCATGGGCCAACATACAGTGTGGGAATTGTTGTGCCACTCACAGGCAGATTCTTCTTTCTATTTTCACCATACGTGTGATTCAAGCTTTACAGAGCAGAACAGATTCAGTGTTGAGCAAGTTGGCAAAGAACGTTGTTAATTCTTGGCCAACAGCAGTTAGTAATCCTCTTTCCCACTTTAAGTTGATACAAGACAAACTAAATGTTAGAGGCGGGTGAATTTTTCTCGGAAGCAGATTGAGCTTCGAGACATAATCCTTAGAGAGCTACATTTTGGGCACCTAGAAGTGGTCAATACTAAGCTATCAGATAAGAAATACTTGGTGGCCCCGCATGAACAAGGGCATTGAGAACTAAGTCTTGGGATGCCACACATGTCGAGTAGTGCAGCAATCACCTCAGAAAAGCTGTCTGATTCCATGGAAGTGACCGGCAGCACCGTGGAATAGTGTCCACATCGACTTCCTTAAGCCTCTAGCTGATATGAGTTATTTACTTGTAGTTGATGCTCACAGTAAATGGTTAGAGGCATGTTAAATGCAGTCAACCACTTCCATGACAACCATTTGGGCCCTTGATGCATTTTTTCTCGGTTTGGATACCCATAGGTCTTAATATCTGATAATAGAAGTCAGCTAATTATTTCTACAGAAATTAAAGAGCTTTTATTAATAAATGGCACAGAATGTAGGGCTGGGGCTTCATATCATCCCGCAACTAACAGACAAGCTAAAAACAGAGTAGACCAAACAACTACACGCATACGTAGCTTAAATTGAAGGAATCAATTTGTCCATGGCGATGATGGAATTTATACTAGCCTACCAAAACACCCCTCACATAAAAACTCAAGTAACCCCAGCGAAGCTGATGTTAGTTACAGCTCTGCACACTTGGCTGGATCTGATCAACATTAGGTTTAAGAATGTGGGCAACAGAGAACAACTTCCACCTTAAATTCAGCAAGGTATAAAAAAAAAGGGAATGTCATTTCAAGGAATGGGAGAAAGTTTTAGCTGAACAGTTCATCAAATATAAATCAAACTGAATCGATGAGGAAGTGCATAAAGTACTAGGCAGGAGATTAAATGCATACTGAAATATCATAAAAAAAAGGACATTTGACCCAAATAGTATCCTACAGATTATTGAATGAAAGAAACAGCCTTGAGGGTGTATCCCAGACATTCTTTCTTGCCCAAGCAGTTGGAGGATGTGAATGGTGTGACCTCGCTCCCTGGTAGCAACGAGAGTGGCAGGACTCTACCCCCTACTCTCAATGAAAAGAAAAATCTGGAGAGACATTTGGAGGGTCCCAGAATCATCACCAAACTCAAATGAGCTCAGTCCATCCCGTCAGTCATCTCTAGAGGAGCGGAATGGGAAAGTCCCTCAAGGGCACGTCTATCCGCAAAAAAAAAGCAACCCTCAAGGAGGCTCACATATTCACATTTTTGAGGGGGAGGAATAGTGAAGTGTTCATTTGGCCTGGGGAAAAGTGTGAGGGGAAATTTTATCAGAGACAGTGTCAAACATTGAAACAATTGATCACAAAGGACTCATTTGACATGAGCTAGAGTGACTTATTTATTATATAGGAATAGTTTAAATAATATACATATTATCTATTTATCATCATTATAAATGTTTTTTATTGATTAATATTAAATAGATTATGTATCCTAAAAATAGCTTAACCAACTTGTGTAGCTTTTGCTTGATGTTCAAGGATTTGTTTGCACATGAATTATGAAATAGTTGAGTCAACATTTAAAGTAGGCAGCTAGTAAAGTAATTATAGTGATAGTCATTATTATTTAAGTAAGGAGAAATTTATTTTCCACTCCATCAACTTATTTATCTTGACTAATTGACCAAAAGATGTTTATATCTATCAAATTTCAAATTACATATAACAATTTAAATGTGTTCTTTATATTAATAAGCGTATAACCCGAACGGGTAGTAAGACATGGTGCTGAATATTATTATATTAATAGCTAGTAAAGTAGTTTTTACCTGTCAACTGTTAAAATACAATGCCATTGTTATCTTACTCCAAAAAGCTATCAACGCTATTATTTCATGTTAATAGTTAATGGCATCAACAGATGCAGAAATATTAAAGCCGCCGTCTTATTGTTGGTTTATCATTTAATGAATTGCAGAGATCTTCTTTGAGAAGTAAACAAAACCTTCTAATTTTGATGGTTTGGTGGTGTTGATGTTAGAAGGTTTTGGAAGTTAGCTAACATTATTTTACTGTGAATATGTAGCCGTAAAGTAAACCCTTCTTTGTTTATATTGCTAGGGCTCCACTGGGCCTGCGTAGAGGGGATCAGTGCCAGTCTGACTACAGTCGGCCACCCAGCTATCGTTCCCGTACCAGCTCAACACGTCCTACGCTGGACCCTAGCGGGCACCCCGCATCGGAGCACAGTCGAGATCCCTCGCTAAGTTTGTCCGAGTCGGGCGGGGGCAGCGCTGTGGTGAACGTCATCAGTGTGATGGGGGACCCCAGAACTGATAGATTGGACAACATCAAGCTCGCACCACCAGGTCAATTGACTAATAATTCAATTTTTTTACTGGTATTTGGTCTTAAGGGACACTTAAGGCTGCACTTCAGCAGATAAACTTTATTTTCACTCTTACTTTTTAAAAACTAGCAATGTAATTAGCGTAATTGTTACATAAGTAAGACGCGATAATAAAAAAAAACTGGTTTCACATTTGGTTGGGTCACATAGTTTTTTATTATGGGAATGATCAGAAAACAGCCATATGAAAATAACACACTAGACAATTATTTACACTGCTACTACTAAACAAATATGTAATGCTCTTGTTTGGTCACGAAACAACAGGGTATGAATAACTCAAAAACCCAAATAATTGTCCCATGAATCAATGTAGTTAAATCTGGTGATTTATAGCAATGAGAATTTTAGTAAAAAATGCATTGTTTGCATCTTTTTTTTTATTCTTAACTATTTAGTAGCAATATATATTTTGGGCATTTGTATTTACTTCTGTAACTACAAATAAACTAAAGTTAATTTATAAGTCCCAATATAACCTGTATGAACTGAACTTCTAGTTTCCACATCAACTGCTTGAAATTGATCCATATTTTTATGTCTGCTCAAATCTGGGATATTCAATCTTCTTTTATTATAAACATGGGTACCAATTCAACAAAAAAACTTTCCTTTTGTCTATGTGGATTAGGTTGTTCTTTCTTTATGAGGCAGGCCTGGACTAACCATTAAGCACCAATACAAGCACGTTCTCAGGGCACCAAGGAAAGAAGGGGAGGGGGTGGCACTATATAGTACCATTACCTATTGTTTCAACACAAGCACGTTCTTAGGGCACCAAGGAAAGAAGGGGAGGGGGTGGCACTATATAGTACCATTACCATTGTTTCAATAAATGTTTGCATTTGTATTTTTTCTCTTAAAAAAGTTTTATTAAAAAAAGTATAAAATATGGATCAAAATTTGTATTTTTTTTTCTCTTCCCCTAGTTATAAGTAGATAATTTAATTCTATGCTACCCTCTTAGGTGCTCGCATGGTCTAACGCGCAACTCTCCCAGTAGATTATACTGCCGATGAAGGGGCGATTGATGCTCGAATATCAATCAGGTGCACTGAGGGTGGTTTTTCTAAAATTAGTTTCCCATTCTCCCTCCATACAAACGCGGGTGCACATCCTCTAACTATAACCTTCCTAATCTCTAAAACCATTAGTGTAATTAGTACATAATCTTACAACCCAAACTGGTAGTAACACACAATGATAAAAAATAAAATATCTCTTCATACTTGAAGAAAACACGTTTTTAAGGTCTTATGTCACCTTCAGTACTTATTGAGTCTCAATGTATTGCCATTTATGCAATGGAAGGGTCGAGGTGGCACCTTTATTGGGCAGTGCTTAGGGCATAAGCCGGCCTTAAAACAGCCCAGGTCAGAATTGCATAGAGGAATATAGTCCACAACTAACCAATAAACTTCTTAAAACAAGAGCAAACAGTAAACTTTGATTGAAACCAAAAGTAACAGTCAATATATACATTTTATTTTAGAAGAAGATGAAAACGTGTAGGTTTTGGAATGAAAGCTTTTAATGATAAATCCTTACTACTAGGCCTACTACAGTTATTTTGGTGACACTGGCGGTCTAGGGGTAAGGTGTCAGACTTCTGTGCTGGCGGCCGGGGTTCAATCCTCGGTCCCGGCATAGATTTATCTGATTACCAAACCCTTCCTTCACCTCTGACAAGACATCTTGTGAATGTGGGGAATGCCAGGACACCACCGTGGTTCGGATTCCACGTTAAACTGTAGGTCCTCCATTTCATCTCCCAATCACCCTACCATTACACATTAGCGTAAGTGCGTATAACCCAAACGGGTAGTAAGACGTGGTGCTAGTAATAATAATAATAATAATAATAATAATAATAATACAGTTATTTTATTTTTAATCTTCATATTTTACTAGAGAAGTTTTTATTCATAAAATCTAACAGTAATATTAGCAATAAGCAGCTTAAAAAACACTAGGGTATTGATAGGAACTGGAGAATGAATTGCAATGAACTCAACAAGATTTAGCTTGTTTGAAGGATTGAAAATGATGTTTGGAAATAATCAGGGCCGTAGAGTCCAAAGCAATTTTGGGTGGAGTCTAAGTCGATAAAAAGGTACCGACTCCAACTCCTGTTTCAAAATAAAAAACTTATAATAATATAACAATATTTTGTTACTTTTTTTTATCATTTAGGACTAACATTTGTAATTTGGATCAACAAATACTTTAGCCATTTATGTAATTGGAGTTGGAGTTGGTCGGTATAAATATAGATAAGTCAAAGGCTTGGCATACCGACTCCGTAGCCCTGGAAATAATGCCACCAGTCAGAAACCCAGAGTTTTGAACTTACCAGGCAATCTAACCCTTCATTCAATCATGCGGCTAAATAAGGATAAAATTACATTTTTTTGTTTTATAGGTCCAGATGATGTGTCCCTAAGGATGCCCCTCAATAAAAGTGGTGGGATGAAAGACCCTGGCAACCTGGTGACCATAGTGCAGACAAGCAGCGAACCGAGTCCCGTCATTGTGACAGTGTCTGGCTCCACCACCACGATCGGCGGAAGTACCAGTAACCAGCACGGCAATGACACTGAGATGGAAATACTCGCACACCTTTGAACACCTCCTCTTCACTGCTTTTTGAACACATACACACACAAATTTATTTAATTTAACCATCAAATCCATTTAAAATATATTAATAACTTCAATTATTGTTGACTTGTGGAGTGTTGCTTAGGAGACCCTAACTTGGAGATTGTCCTTGTTTTTCCCTATTTCACTACAGTAATATTCCCTTCTCCTACATAACTACAAAACAATATATTAAGGACTTGTTGGATTCATGTGTGAGACTTTTTCAATGTTACTGATCAAAAAAATCATGATATAATATTTGCACAAATTTAACATGCCTACAATCTTTCCCTCTCTCCCCACCTTATACACACACACACACACACACACACACACACACACACACACACACACACACACACACACACACACACACACACACACACACACACACACACACA
>CABFVX010003979.1:0-20624 GCA_902151425.1 Timema shepardi | reverse complement strand
CACACACACACACACACACACACACACACACACACACACACACACACACACACACACACACACTTCTCCCAAGCAAGCTATCAGGAGAAGGGGAGCAATGTACCCAAGCCCCCCCCCCATACCCCCGCCTATTTTAAAAACCCTTAGATTAATCAATTTGCTCCCCATCTAAGAGATTCCCCTCCAGGCAAATTGGAGTGTAGTTTATCTAGTACAGCGCATCTATTATTAACAGCAGGAAAATATATTAACTTTATGAGCATAGCCAGGAGAAAGTGATAAAATAAACAAACATGGACTCTGGTCTTCATTAAACCATCATAAAATAATTTGCTAAATAATAAATACTTTATACACACAAATCACAATACAGTTTATTGATATTTACTTTGGACAACCTCCACCTATTTCCAATGGATCTTCCTCTGTGAGTAGAATTGTTCACATGAATACGGAGAAGGAGCGAGCAGTTTACAACTACAGGTAAAGTATATGTAGTTGCCTCATCTGACGACACTCTGTGTACCGACATGGCTAAACCCCCTCATATATTCATATCATCATGCTCTGGCTACAATTATATATTCACCACCTGTAAAGCTTGGATCACAATCATAAAATTATGAGGTATGAACACATTACGTGTATTTATGATTTAATCATTTACAATTTAAACTTAACATGATCCTTCTAGCCAATCATAAATGTCATTAGTAGAATCCTCTAGTGGAAACTAGTCCATCTATAAAATCGTTGAGTTATTTTCAGTCTGTGAGTATTTAAACAATTCCATTTATATGTCACATTAACACCTATTATTATAATTAATTAATAAGGCAATATTAGAAATACTCATGATCAAACATACTATTATATCAGGATTAAATTTGTTGAAATAATCTCTTTTCGTGATGTATAATTAAATAGGATTATTCAATATGGCAATATATGAGCTGATACATTAATAGTGTTGGTCCTATTTTCAAGTACTGTTAATGATTCATCCTAAGCCGAGACCCGATCCAAACAAAGCCATGTGGAAGTCTATGCTATGATTTGCTACTGAACAGACTTTCACTGGTATCCTTTCACTAAATAATCTCTTAAATATTTTGTATTAAACCTGTTTTAAAATAACATTAAAAAATTATTATAACTAAAATCATCACTTCATTTTATTTAGAAATTATACTTTAAGTTTTGCAAGCGCTATTCGAATGCCAGCGGTGAGGAACCACATGGTACAGTCCTTATCACATGTTAACGTCAAGTCAGCAACGGTCAGAAAACAGTTCCTCTCGGTAGTGTTAAAGTGCCGGTTGTGAGTGTTGAGTGCTTCTCATGTATGACCTTTGCTGAGGGTGGACCAAGTTTTGTTAAACATAAGACAGGAAATTTAAAAACATTAAAAAAATACCAAAATTCGTAGTGACTTACTTTGCTATGGTACTGACTATACATGGTCACAACTGTTTAAAATATCGCACTAATATTCCACGAATCATGTATCCTTCGTATAGTGATTTGGAAAGGTTTGTTCACTTCAGGTCTTAGATTAGGATGAATCAATAATAGTCTTAATGCGTAGGGGCCTAATTTGTTAACTCTTAATTTTAGGATTATGAATCAAGCTTTCTGTATGCACTGTATCAAGACTTGTTAGAACTTTACCTGCAACTTAGTAAAGAAAGTACATTGTCCTTAAAGTACCTAATACAATGTTTTAAAGTGTAAATTGCAACAGTAAAATAGCAGTAAGGTGTTACGGTATATCAAAACTAGACAAAAGGCTATATTTTGGAAAAACAAGCTAATTATAAATATAAAACTATATTAAGAACTTTTTTTTTATCACAGCTTTAACTACAGTACTCTCCCAATTATGTTTGTGTTGTTTTGCAGCTTACTCACGCGTTTCTTCAATTTCTTTTTATTATTTTCACTTTTTTGGCTACATGTGAATTAGGCTTCTGAGCAAAAGTGCAGCTTTATCAAAGACCACAGTTTATCTTGTTGGCTGACTAATGTTAAAAACAATTTTTCCTAAATAAACCTGTTTGCTAAGCAAGTTATAATTTATGAAATGACACGATATAAAGTTTACCATTGAATTAGATTATCTGGGTTTTTCTTTTTCATATATCTTTGAAACTTTTCCCCCTAATCCGATAAGCAAGTGTCAACTTTTTTTTTTTTTCTCTCAGTGTATTTAAAATGACCTCTCTACTGTATTTGGTGAGTTTGAAATGGTATCAACCATCAGGTATTGAATGTGATACAAAAGAGGCGAGAACATTGTCCTGTGATAAAGTGAATATTCTGCCCTGTGTAATGAAAAGTGCTCGTTTATTTACTTATGCACTTGCTGTTCTTTCATTATTTGTTTAATGGCACCTTTTAGAATCCACGCCTATTAATAAGCATGTGTTTTAAATGTTTTATCTGCCTCATATATAACATTAATAATAATGGTTCTTTATTTGTTTACATTATAAACTTTATAGTATGTTTAAAACACTTTAGTCAACCACTGTAAGGTTATTGGCCAAATATTAATTGATACCGTAACTAGAATAAGTTTATTTTCCTACAAGTTTTTTGCTACGCTGCTCTTATGAAGTGTTAGTATGTTAGTAACTAAACAACTAGCTTCATTCATTCAACTTATGTAAAACACGTTATCTATATTTTGTACCCTGAATTAAAACAGTATAATACATGTAA
The DNA here is from genome assembly GCA_902151425.1 of Timema shepardi. Lineage (NCBI taxonomy): Eukaryota > Metazoa > Arthropoda > Insecta > Phasmatodea > Timematidae > Timema > Timema shepardi. The sequence goes on along the minus strand of CABFVX010003979.1, from coordinate 17,900 downwards.
TCAGTGGTGATTTGTGACAATTTTAACAATGGTCTCATAGCAATTTGATTTATTAATTTATTTTGAGTTTATGAATATATTAATAAAATGATACATGAAAAGGTTCTAACATTGTTTATTAAAGCACACATTAAAAATGTAACAAAATTTTTTTAAATAAGGTTCTTATACACAGGTGTTAAAAAATAAATACGGATCTATGAAAAGAAAATATTATTTTCAAAATATTCTGGCTTATTTAATTAGTGTGATGATAAAATATCTTATGCATGTTATGCCACATACATGCAGAAGAAAAAATCTCTTATTAGTTAAAACAAAATCTCAAAGATCATTAGATGGAATAATATTTAACTATAAAAAAAACTATCCCAAAAATGCCATATAGTAGTGATATTTTCTCTTCCTTGCTATTTTCTGGTCTTGTATTTGGTTCCGTAGGCGACCAATGACTTCTGATAAAAGATTTAACATAGGGATTAAATTCATCCAGTGGATTCCCATTTAAATTGATTGTCAAAATTAGAAATGTGTTTTATGGTCAGAAATGTTATTTTCAACATAACAATTGTATTCATTGCACTGAAAGCTTGTATTATATTTTATTTTTTGGTGAAAATATTAACATTGATCTTTCAAATTTCAGGAAAAGTTAACAAGGGGCTCGCATGAGACCATGCGAGCCTCCTACAGCTCACCATTGCATGTAATATTATTAATGCTTTCACCTAAAAATCAATACACTACCTATTTTCTTACTGAGTGTAAACTGAAAATACAAAAATCTGTTTATTTAGATCAGAATGATGATTATTTTGTGTGAATATGTGTTCTTACTTTTTTAAACACTGTCCATTTATTTTACTGTACTAAATGGGGTGTCTTTTTAGTAATTTAAAAAAATGCCTATCATTCTTAATATACTGTATAGTCTAATTTACATAGGAATGGCCTTTTATAAAATACAAAAAATAAAATAAAAAATGCAGTAATTATTTTTAATGTTATTTTATTGCTATTTTATATTTGTAAAAGTGACAGCTGCATATGACCTTACATTGGAATATGGGAAAGTAGATCTATTACTTTAACTTTTCTAAGAAAATTGGACTGTCCCTCCCTGACAGCTGTCGTATAAAAATACCACTTTTCATATTCAAATGAAATTTCAGAATCAAATGAACATGATGATATGATAATAAGGTTACCTTTATCAAACATACAGTAATTATTTCTTACTTCACATTATTGTGATAGTGTATTTTTAAATATAGTTGCTTTGTGGAGCTAATTGCATATGTCACTGTAACTTATTGATTTAAAACTATTTCAAGTTAACTTTTTAAAACTTTGTTAGAAATTTCAGTGGTTTGTACAAACCAAAAAATTAAATTTGAAATAACTTGTTAGGTATGTATTGTAAAAAACTATACAACTTGTTAATTTTATATATTTTTTACAAAACACACAGTCTCATGCCCCCACCCCCTATGTTTCCCCCCTCCCCTCCAAAAAGCCCTCTGCATCTTACATCTTGTTTTAACATTTTTTAAATTGTTTACTATACCCTTTTTATAACAAAAATATTTATTTTTTATTTGTTTTGTTATGAAAAATGTTCATTTACATTTTATAAACCAACATTATATCATAAATAACATGATAAATTATAAGATTAGGTAGTAAACTTAAATGCATAGTAAACTATAAATAATTTACTTTTTTTTTATCTGGTTACTTCATTATCAGCAACAGTAAAATACATTAATACAAACCCATCACTGGCTATTAAAATAAACATAAATTAAAAAAATCCAATGTAAGTTCAAACTAATAGCTACAATAATGTTTGGATATCCAAGGTGAGAAATTCTCATGTTGATTAGGAATAATAATAAATAAGGCAAAAAAACAAAATTGACTTTTACACTGAAGAGTAACACAATGAATATTAGGGCATTATACTTGCTTCCATGCGTTACAATTTTCTTCAAAATATCCAAAATTCAAATTAACAATTTTTATGAGTATCTACACAGCTGGTACGCAATAAAATCAATAACCCCAAAATATGTTACATATACACGCAAATTTTATATATGCTATATAAAAAACACACGCAAAAAAATGTAATCACTGAATATAAAAACTTGTATAAAGATAACAAATAAAAATTGTGGGCTTTATCATTGAAGTGCACAACATGAAATTTTAACTTCTTTTGTGCCGGGTGTCGGGTGTCACGTGATTACAGTGGCTCACAGAAGCGGTGAAAGCCATGCCAACACATTCCTTGTTATAGAAAACTTTATTTCAAATTCTTGCCATAAAGGGGGGAATTTAATAAGGATTGTTAAGTTAGGGTTGAAATGAGTAATAACTCAAAAATTAACAATGTGTAAGATTCAAACTATCCAAATAATTAATTATAAAATTCGAATCACAAGTTATTTTTTTACCATTGGTTTATTAGGAATTTCACGAGGAATAATGGAATATTGGTGGGTTTAAATTATTCAACTATTCGAATTAACCAATGTCAAATTAATCAGATCCTCTTGTAGTTGCGATGATTTTAATACTTTAGGTTGTAGGAGATACAAGTAATAAAGGTATGGAAAGCTATTTATTTGTATGTCTGGTATATCATAAATAACTTTGTGCAAAACAGTATCAAGTAGATCATAGTACAAAAGTATACTAGTAACAACTTTAAAATACTGCTTTAACGTCTTTTTCTAATAGGAGCAAGATTTTTGTCTCTTTATATAGGCCTACCAAGGGAGTCAAACGTGTTTGATCATTAAAAATACAGAGGGAACTGCATTAAAAAAAAGTATTGTTATGATCTTGAGTAAAAATAATTTCAACTTAGTATCATATTATTATTATTTAATAAAAACAGGCCCCCTTCATAAACCACTTGGACTAATTGTATAATTTTTACCAAACCTTGGGAATGCCAGGCCTCCACCGTGGTTCGTGATTCCACGTTAAACTGTAGGTCCTCCATTTCATCTCACAATCACCCTACCATTACACATTAGCGTAAGTGTGTATAAACCGAACGAGTAGTAAGACGCGGTGCTAATAATAATAATTTACCAAACCTTTGATTTTCAACATAGGCATTAATGTTGCAACAATAGTGTTAATGTCGGACTTTAAATCTTATGCCAAAGTCGATAATTTCATAATGTTGACTAATGTGTGTCCATAAGCCGAGATTGCGCTTTTGTTTGATTCCTTTTCATGTGAGAAAACAATTGTTACCATATGTACTATATGTGCTGCTTAACATTGAACACACATATTTGGTGCACAAATTTAACTTTTGCGGACTGATCCGCGTCGAAGAAAAAAAAAAATAGATTCAGTTCACCAACCCACATGTCAGGATTATCCAAATTATGTAAAACTCTCAAATATCACATTCCAAAATGTTGTATTACCTTGACGTTTATTAAAATAGGAACAGTCTCTCATTTTTTGATGGGTCATTATAAGATCCACAGTCTGCAAGTTTGACATACCTGCTCTAGACTAATGTCAAGGTCAGAAAAAAGTTGATAACTGTACCCCAGAATGGAAAGGAATTGGAGATTTCTTTTACATCTAAAGCCCAACACTAAACACAATTTTTATGAATATTGTTTTAAAGCTGTATTTGAGAAATATAAAATTGAATCATAGCTGACTTATCAGTTTATAATATTATTAATTGTGTATTTAATTAGATAAGTCTTAATTTGAGCTCCACCTTGACTCAACTCAACACTTAAACTCTTTCTGAGACATTTGCTTGAGCTCAAATCTAATGAAAAACAATTTGAGCTTACAGACCCCTAACCATTTTAGATTTGTTTAAAAAAATATATGCAATGGTCTTACTCTATCCATTAAAATATGTTTGTTGCCAAATATCCAAACAAAGCAGAGACAAGGCAATTTTGATTCACATCTAGTAAAATAATATTATTTCTTCACTGGTCTTTAATTATTTTTCTTTATAAAATTTGTATTAAGAAATGTAATTAACGTTGAAAACTTCCAAGAACCAAGTAACAAAGTTTTACTCTTTCATAATTGGCAAATCAACTTTCTAAGTATATTTTATTATTTGAATTTAAATGAGCTCCATTTTTTTTTAATGCTAAACCAGATTATTATGATTTGGATTTCACATTATTTCTCTTTGTACTAATAACTAATGATTGCAAATTAATTTTAGCTATTTATCTCTATGAAGTCACATTACCAGTAGGCCCTATCGGATACTTTTATTCACCAATGTTAAGGGAGTGGTAGAAATGATACAGTTATACATTTAATGAAGCTGTATTTTTTTATGTGACTTTAAGGCCTCCACATGAACTATTAGTGTTGAGTATTCACAGAAATATGTCATAAAAACAAAACAAAAATCACTATTAGCAAATCATTTTAATCGTCCTGTCATTCTAAGGACAGCTTTTTTTATATATTTACTATTAATGTGTCTGATCTCACGGAGAAGAGGACTTGATTAAACATAAGTTTGGGTTAAGAAACACTCATACAAATTGGTTTGTGTTCCTTCCCTCAAGTTTAGGTTATATTAGGTTAGGTTTTGTTATTTTAAACAATAAAAACATAAAATGTCCAAGAAATCCTAATTAGTACTGCACCTGTAAAAGACTGCTGGATTCAAGGCCAGATCATGCCATATCCATTAGCGTGTGGAGACATAATGGAAGGGGTGAGGTCACACAAAATTTTGGCCCTCTTTTAGCCATGTAAGTTTGATACATTACATAGTCGTAAAGCAATAAGATTATGTCAAGTATTTAAAAACCAACCGAGTCAAATCAGACACAAACTTATGAACTTACATTATACACAAAATGTACGAGTATTTTTACTTAATAAAAGTTGAAAATTACATCATCAAAAAATTTGAAGCTGTTTATTTTTAGCTGATACAATGCAGATTCCTGAATCATTATTAAGTTTTGAGGAAATATCATACTAACAGTTAAAAGGTTGATAGTGTCCCTCAAGATTTAGGACAGGGGTGAGTAGGGGGTTGGGCCCTTGTGATGCCCTCTCATGGCTGCATCTGAGAAATCGTTTATAAGTGCTTTGAGTGTTCATCTAAGCCTCATTCGTTTATCACTGATAATAATGTAAACATATGAGATCGACTTTTGTTAATGTTTGTTGTTTTTGTTTAGCTATGGTAGTATTTAGCATAATTTGTAAGCTATAGTAATTTAGTGTAGGTATGCCTTAAATAGCACAATTAAATACCTACACAGTTTATATCTGATGTAATAAATAATATGAACTGAATATATAAAAAATGTAAGGCACTTTACATGGCAATAGCTAATATAGGTAAAAAATGAAGTGTGGAATGTATTTTGTGGTGATTTCCTTCCTTTTATAATTGTTTCTTATTTCAATGTTTATAACTTGTAACTAACTTTTTTTAGGGTTTTATTCTTAGTTTTAGTAAAATTGCATTAAAATAGTGTTTTTCTTATAGGTTATGTAATTCTGATTTGAGTTTTATGGTTAAACAAAAATAGAGAACACACATTTTATTTTAAAAAAGGGATTTGGCCCATCTCTGTTATTTTTATAAATATACTTTTTTTTGGACCAAGTTCCAATTTGTAAATATGTGTAATTTAAATATATATTTTTTATACTTCACTATAGAAAAAGTATTTGCTGTTGTATAAGATTACCACGAACACTAATTCATTAGTGAGAGATCAATTCATTGAACTTTAGTAAAAACTATTAGAGGAAATAATTTTGTTCTTATTATAAACTTTTTCCTATTTTAATTGTCCTAAAAACAATATTACAAGAATTTTTTTTTTTTAAATATCCACACAATGTTATATTAATATTTTAAAATACATATATATTTTATCAATACCCAGCAGGTAAATATTCGGTTTTCTCACACATATGTTATTTGAGCATCTACATAGTATCTAGAAAGAACTATCCAATGCTATTATCCTCTTAATAATATAGGTTATTTGTGAAATGCAAATTTAAATCGTATCTAGTTATAAATTGTGTACCTGTTTTCTGTTACTGTTAATAAGTTGTGCTTTATGGGATTATCATGAACACTTTGTTTACTCTGTAGCATAGCATCAGGGAGTAGTACCAATATATTTATCAGTTCTTTTAACTCTTGCCTTGATTATTGTTATACTACCATTATAAAACTATAAAATAAAAATAAAAATATTAAATATTAATTTAAAACCAAATAAAACAGTTTGTATAAAAAATACAGAAATATTATAATTCATAAGCTAAATAGTTGGATAAATTATTTACCATTTATCATCTGAAAAGGTAATTATTTTATATATTTTTATCTGCCATATCTCTAAAGATTAATCACAATAAACGTATAAGCCAAATGAGCAATAAGATATATTGCTAAAAACAAAAAGTATCTAATCAAAAGAGTTATAATCTTGCAAAATAGTTTCATCTAATTTTCAAATTAATTACTTATAGACACTTTTTTCTTTTCATATTTCTAAAATTTTTGAAAAAAACATATAATCTAAATTATTTATATACACATTGTTAGTGCTCATTGACACTTTTATAATATATCCTACATTGACCAAAAAATCCTGAGAAATGGAAAAGAGAGTGTTTCAAAGATATTAAGGCAAAGTAATATGGACATAAAATGAAATTCAAAAAAATAGTTATACAAGTTTATAACCTTTAAGAACCATAAGAATCTTTATGAACCTAAATATTTGAATTAGGCCGAATCTACAATTTTACTAATCCAAATCTCCACTTTACATTCGAATCCAAATCTTGGGGCCAGTTTCATAGTCAAATTTAGTACGCCTCAAGTGCGGCGCTACACTAAATACAAGACGACACTTACCTAAACTCGAATGGAATGGGCCGTTCTCGCATAGGAAACTGGCCCATTCCATTCAAGTCTAGGTAGGTGTCGTCATGTACTTAGTGTAGCGCCGCACTTGAGGCGTACTAAATTTGACTATGAAACTGGACCTTGGAGAAAATTATGAGCATAAGAGGAAATAAAAATACAATGGAATAGTAAAAAATAAAAATAGTAACTAAATGTTAACGTTTTTGTTGTTGCTAAAATGTCTTCATTAGATTCATACATTCAGCTAAGAACTAAATTACTGGTATGGGGCCTGGTTGTTAAACTCACTCTATAATTATATGGCTTCCGAACTACCAATAAGCATTATTAAAGCTCTAAAATAAATTTCAACTGAAGAATTAAAAACTTTTTTTTTCTAAGGATTTGAGTTTAGAAACCGATATTTTCTCAAATCCTCAAATATCCATACAGATTTGAGGTATTTGGGGGTCACATCACTACTACTACTCTATATATATATATATATATATATATTGATTCCAATAACAATTGTGGTTCTTAAGCAAATTATTTTAAGATTCTGGTTCTGGTTCCTTAAAAAATAACTTAATTTTGTTTATCGTTTTTGTTTCCGGTTCGGCTCCCTGCATAGTAGACATACCTTATTTACTATCTTCTTAATATCTCACAAGATGCAGATTTTAATACATTTCAGAGTATACACTTAAAACTTGGAAGTTTAAGCCCTTGACTCAATATTATTAAAGTTTTACTTTTTTTTTACAGTATTTAGTTTTGATTATTGTTGATCTTTAGATGTAAGGCACCAAATTTAAATCCACCTTGCAAATAGTTTCAACAAACCTGTATGTACCATATATATCATGAGTCTAAGGCCATATTTACTGAAGTTGTGTATAATCATAACTAATTTAACAGTAAACTGCACAAATTGTAAAATAAAAAGTAGGCTGTACAACAATTGTAAATACTGCTAGTATATTTTGACACAAGTTGTACATAATTTTATGGATGGTGCTGATACATGTTTTAAAAAGTGACGCACTTGTATGTTATTTTGATAAGAGTTGTGTGTTATAGTAATGTTGATATTTTACAATAAAAGACTTTGTGTGAGACATAAACTGTATAAACCACACACACACTACTGTGACTATTCTATTAAACATAATATACATGCTTTTCAGTTTATTTTTAACTAATCATATTGTATTCAAGTGCATCATCATATACAATGTATATGACTATTGTTCTTCAAATTGAAAGGACTTATATTCTGCATAGGATGTATTAAGTACCTAATAAAATATTTATGCAAAATAAAAGTTTTTTCCTATGAAACCTTCAAACTATATATTTAGTCAGGTATTTAAGATTGATCAAGTAATTGTACTTTAGAACTATACATAATTATCTTATTGGTGGGCCAACACGGTTATTTTTAACAATAACCTGTTTTAATTATGATAAAAACCTCATCGATGGTTGCATGGTCTAATGAGTCACTCCTAAGTTGGAATGGTTGGCCGACAATAGGGAGATCAAGTGTATCAATGTTCCTAAATGGTTTTCCACTCTTTCTTTAATATTCGAATCGACCTCAATGGTCTTGCGGTAAAGTACTCGCCTCAGGACCCAATGTTCTTGAGTTCAAACCCAGACAGGGTCGACAGACTTTTATTGAGTGATAAAAATATGTAGCACAGCCGCCTTTGGATAGGAAGTAAAGCCATCAGTCCCATGCAGATTATGGTATGTAAAAGAACTTTAGGATTTAGCCTATGTGAAAATATATTTCTCGGCAAAACTGGTAGGCTCTTTTTCGCTCCCTCATAGAAACTTGTGTGTTGATAGATAATAAGTTGGTTAAAAAGGTGCACATTAAATACCTCAAATAAATTAAATGAGAAATGTAATTTCAACCTTTCTCATTCTTACTACATTAGTAAAATTAATGTACGCATATAACCCGAATGGCCTTTCATCATTGTATTTAAGAAGCTATTTTGGGTGTCTCCACCCCACAGTCACTGAACAGTAAAATGATGTCATCCAATAGGCTTCAAACACCAATTCCCTCGGGTGTCGTAAGTTAGCTGATAAGGTTGTTTCTTAAGGGTCTTCAACCTTTAATACATTTTATTCATAATACTAATAGTCTTACCATTTAAATATTACACAATATGTATAGCCCCTCCCACAGACCACAGTGTAACTAGCTAAATTTGATAAAAAAATTATATATTTATTGCATAACCAAGCTTATTTAGATGCATCTCCAATCATGAGCAATCAATAATTATATTTTAATGTATTAAACTAATAAGGTCCTTTAATTGATAATCTTAATTATTTTCTCTACTCACCATATTACCTAAAACCATACAATTAAAACTGTGGTAATTGAAGCCTGATACCTGCCCTTTCTAGCTTCTATGCTGATCATTGGAACTAAAAAGTATCTAGTTCCGTATATCTTAGAACCTTGACTTTGACAGCAATAATTGAATCGGGGGAAATACTAAAACCTCCTGAGTAAGCTCACCCTAATTCTCAAAAAAAACTATTATTTGAAAGGCTAGTTTGAAAAATATCACAAAAATATAATATATTTGGAAGCAATTAAAAAAACCAATTGTGGTGCTTCGATTTTGATTTTTCCATTCAATTTTAAAAAATCATCAAAATGTCCGAATTTAAACCTTTTAGTTTGCTTTCAGGAGTGTGAAATAAAAAATGACACTTTTTAAATAATTTTTTTTTGTACATAAGTTTTAAAAAACATCAAGGTTTTAACAAACATCTTTTACCTTAAAATTGAAAAGTTAAAAACAAGAATTTTCAAATGAAACCTTCTACAGAATTTTTTTTATAAAAAAGTTCCTTTGAATTTTGGTTCTCTTAAACCTGAAAAATTCCTCATATATAATTTGATATTGATGTTCTTCCTCTAGGTAATAATAATAATAATAATTATTATTTAAAAAATCTAAAAGTGACAATTTAAAAAAAAAAGACACTTTATAATAGCTTTAGTTTTCGTAAGACAAATTAAAACTAAGCACTGTATCTTAATTAATGTCATGTTCTTCTTCCCCTTCACTCACATTACCAGTAGGCCAGTTCATTAGAGTTTCTTAAGAGACTATAAACTTTACTAGTAGCCTATGTATTGTAAAAATGTTTTGCAAACTTTGAACTATGGTTTAGTAAGAACTTTCTCTAAGTCATAAGCTAGGTATGTTGTAAAAACTGGTTGAGGATCATTGAGATGAGACAGTGGACCACTAACTCACTAATAAGGTTTCTTGTTACAATACAGCCTTTGAATTTCTTAGAAAGCTATGTTCCTATCTATGATTTTTACTTCCTTCCTTACACATTTTTTTGATGAACTTGAAATAATGATCTCTGGCAGTTGGTGTGTACTGTAAGGGATATCATGGTTTTAATCTATTTTAACGATAGGGAAGTCCCTATCGCACAGCATGAAGGAATGTCGTGGTATGGGATAGTATTATTCAATCTTTCCGAATTGGCTTGGGTCTATAGGACCAAGAAATACTCTATTCAAAACATGATTCTTGTTTTGTCCTCCACAGTTGTCCAATTAAACACGAACTTCCTTAACGGTGTGCACAGGCTGCTAGGGACAGATATATTCCGATAGAGCGTAGTACTATCGGTTGGTCGTGCTCGTGACGGCCCGGTTAAAGAGAGAGACACTATCATTACCTCTCACTCTCACTTAACTTCTCGCTTTGAGTACAAATAAAAGTAAGGAAAGGGGGGATTAGTAGCCTAACAAGAAATGTTTACAGGGGGGGTTTTGTGGAATAGAATGCTATCGTTAGAAGGACAGATACTTTTAACTAAGCCTAGCTCAAGGGTGGCTCCAGGGCTAGTTGTATGGGGTGGTGGGGGAGGGGGGTTCGGGAGAGTAGATTGGTTTTCATAAGGCTTCATCAAATATAAATTTTAATAATTTTGCTGTTAAGGGAAAGGGGGGGAGGGAGAGGGGGATGTTTTTTCACGAGGCTCCTTCAAGGATAAATTTAATAATTTCAATTTATTGTAATTTTAATAATAGTATTACCAGTTTAACAAAATAGTTTAAATTAACAATTAATATAATAATAATAAAAATAATAGGACTTTAAGAAAGAATACAATTTGGACTAACCAATTTGTAATTTTGGTACAAAAATAACATAAAACAAAAAGTCGCCGTCCCAATAAAAGTAATAAATACATACTGTACATAGGTCTAAAGTGTTTTAGTAATAAAAGAAAAAAAAGTATTTTAATACTATACTTAATAGTATAAATAATGTAAAATTTTAATTTTAATCAACTGGTTTTGCTCTAGAGCTAAGTTGAAAGAGCCGTTGCCTAATTTTGAGTAGGTCGGGTAGGAGATAAGGTGAGGAAGTTGTTAGATTCAGTCATTCTTTACAACTTTAAAGTATTGATTTCAATATTTATTATTATTTTCTATGCAGGAGGGGACCATTGCACCCAACCGCAAACCCCCTGGATCCACCCCTGGAATAGCCAGGGAAACTCTAAGAAATATATGACTTTTGATGCTAATGAGAACAAATTCACTGTGCTGTTTGTAAAAATGATTATATATTCCAACAAGTTAATATAAAAAGTTAAATACACTTTTTTGAATGTGTGTGATGAAAATGATATTGAATAAAGTTTTTTTTAAGTAATATAAACACTTTTTTTTTAAATGATATTCAACGAAATACGATAAATGTAATTTAGATACAATTATATTTAACTAGGACTGATTGCCGTTAATGAAATGATTTAAATATATAAGTAACATAGTTGTATTCGTAAACGAAATTAGATACAGGTTCAGATTGCTTACACTGGCATCATACAAACTGGTCGATAAACTGTAAAAAATATCTCGAAGGATAGATGAGGCATGTGGCCGACACAATTTGAAACAACTGTTCATGCTTAGGTGGAAAAAATGACAACAAACTGGTCAACCAATTGGGGTGCCGACAAACCGATCTACAACACACTGGTTAACATGTGTGGAAAAAGTGGTTGACAGACACGTGACTGTCAAGCAAAAGCAATGTCGACCCTATGGTCGATGCGAGTAGGACCATGTGATAAGGAGCCAATAATTGGTCGACAAAAAGTAGACAGATATTTGGAATGTAATGATAGGTGGGTCAAGTATCCGACACTAGTTGTTTCTTTCTGAGTCCAGATTCCAATCCTACCTAATAAGGCATGCCTCCTAAATTATAATACTAATAAAAGTATTGTGAACCAATACTTGGAAAAATAATAATAATAAAAAAATAAGTTTCACATTGAATTATAATGACTAAGGCAAATAAGGGGTCTTTTAAATTCCTAGTAACACGATGAATATAATGATGCGCTTGATCCCACCCAAATATGTGGACTGACGATTTCAGGTACTAGTAGTAATTCGGTATTATTCTTCTCTGTAGTTTGTTCTTAATCATGTCTACATGAAACTCCCAATAATCCTTTCCTGAAAATCAGCTCCTATTTTTCATGCTTTTGCATGGCCGAAAATTGATGATTCACTATATAATATTCACTTTTGAAAACCGGCCCTAATTGAATCTTCTCTTATATTTTTTCAGTCCTTCTTTCCCACAAAAAAAAAACTTTTAACAATCACCCAAACATGTTATTTTGTTTTATTTAAAAAAATCTCTGGCCTTGGAGAAATAAATAATTTAAACTTGGCGCATAAAAATCCAGAAACAAAATAAATCAAGTTTGAAATAGTTCCGAGATCCACCACTCTTTAAGGGAGATAGCGTTGAAATTCACCTACCAAAATAGTAATAAGCATGGCGGGCTGTCATTTCATGAATTAAAATAAAGAAAGAAAATTTATTACAATGAAATAAAGGTAAGTAAGTAAGTTATATATATATNTATATATATATAAATTAATATTTCAATTGTAAACAAATATATAGTTAATATTTGAAGCTTTAGGAGTTGTGATTGAAATTTCAAATAAATAAATATTGAAGTTGTCAACGTTATTACATAGTCGAAAGTTTGAGTCAACTGACTATTAAATTTATATTTTAAGTAAATATTAAAGCAAAAATAACATCACAATGTTTTCTTAAAGAATTAAATGTTTATTTCTATTTGTCAGAATATAAAAGCGCGCTAGTTTGGAGTTATTTACATCTTGCCTTGTTTCCTCTTTTTAATTCTTTTACAATCACGAGACCCACCACTCACTTGTTTAATAGATCTGCGCAGGCGTTAAAACAATCATGGCCGACAAATAAATTAAGAGTCAACAAATTTCTTAGAAGAATAATTAATATGTTTAATAAAAAGTAAGTGTTCTTCCTTTATTCAAAAGTCCTTATTTAAATTATTTAAAACAATTTCATACGTTGTTCCTTTCATGCTTCTATTTTATTGAATGGATGTAAATAGTATTATTAGTCAGGCCGGTAACCAGCGTGCTACGTGGCGGCCTAACTTTGAAGTACTTAATTTCAAACGGAAATAAATTGGAAACTATTCGCAAAAATTAGAAAAATATAGGCAAATACAGAGTAGGGTGGCAAATAATGTCACAGCAATACTAATTAGCCCCGCGTCTTACTACCCGTTCGGCTTATACACTATAATACTAAATATGTATGCTAACTGTATGTATTTGTATTCTTCTCAAGCCGTTTATTATTTTATAATAGTTTTTCTTTTATATAATATATAGGATACAAGTAATTGTTGAACAATCAGACTTTTAGGCTTTTTGCTAATTTATTTACGTACGCGTTCTTAGATTTTAGTTACATGTGTTTTTAAAGAGACATAAAAAAATACCAAACTGTGCTGTTGCACTTTGTGTAAGTAATCAACGAAACTCCAAAGGTAATAATATATATTTTTACTCTTTTCCTAAGGATCCGGAAATTTTCCGTACGTGGGAGCTCAAATGTAAAAGGAAAGGCACAATTAATACATACTTGCTCGAATATGTTACGTTCATTTTGCCGATAGTAACTTTGATAATTATGGTGATAAATAAAAAGTTAACTAAAACGTTAAGAACTTCGAAACACATAGAATGTTGCCAGTGTTAATACAATAGTAATTTTGAACACATTTTAGTAGGTTAATTGTAATTTATTCAGTTTTTTCATTATTAGTGTGGATTTTAAATATGTATTGATATGTTTAATGTTCCCAAACACGATATTATAATTTCTAACAATAATTATCTAGAAAGAACTTAATTTGTCTTCCTTGAAGCTTTGTGAATGTTAAGCCGTGTTATCACGTGTGATTCACTGACAATAATTAAATACAAAATAAATGTCCAAACACTTATTTTATTAGTCTGAATTATTATTGCACGATATCATTAAAAGTGAAAAGTTCTACTTTTTTATTGTTAATTATCATTAATGAAAAATGAAAACAAAATAAAAAATACCTATAAAGAAATAACACCATGATCACTGCTATAAAGTAGAGAAAGCGCTTTAGTTGTGCTATCATTGTAGCTAGCTTCTAATGTTTGGTCCTTAATATTCTATCTCTTTGGAATTATCTGTGAAAAATTTACAAGTGCATTTTTAGTGAAAAATAACCGATAAATGTGTATTATATTATATTATATTATAATTTTTTTGGGGGTCTAATATCAGTGTCTTCTGAATTTGTTTACATAATAACAATAGTTAACAACAAGATGTATAAAAATTGTGTCATTTGTTGGGCACCAACCCTAGGATCTAGGAGAAAAATAGTAATCAAAAAGAAGAAGAAAAAAACATTTACCTCGGCTAATTCAGACAGTGGCACGACGACTCTCAATAATCGAGACCATTGGGGAACTTAAAACTAAAACATAAACACTCTAACAACAACAAAAATGGATTGTTGAAACCAAATGTAGTATATTAGACTACAATTTAAAAAAATGTATAAAATAGACAATTGTTGGAACTTTTGTCGATTTAATATTGTTTCCCTTTTTACCACAACCAAATCCTACCTATGGAATTCCGGATAGTTATAATCCTAATTTAACAACAACAAAATAGTATTGTTGAAACAAAAAGAAGAGAAAAAAAATCCATACAATTAATATTTTGACATAAATTTTTTTAAATTAATTCTCTGAATTAGATAGTCTTTCTGAAAGTTCTTACATGAATTCTGATATTTGATAAAAGAAAAAAAAATCACATGACTTTTAAGTTAAAGAGCTGGCTTGATCTCACCCATGAATTAGTCCATGCTGAAACAACACCAGCTTCAGAAATTTGTTTCACTTTATTGATGTTAATTCTTCCACAATTTAAACAAAAATGAACAGTGTAGTTCTTACACATACACTTAGCTTTTCATTTGTTACTAGTACTTTAATTTACAACCATTAGTTCAATTTAAAAATAATTTGAATTAAGAGCTCCATAGATCTGGTTCAATGTTAGACCAACACCGAGGAAGAAGACCCAGTCTCCTCTAGATAGTCTTCCAAAATCAAATTTAAAAATGTTCCATTCTTTACTTCCAAGTCTAAAGAGAAAACTAATATATAATAACAAAAGATAAAATGTTAGCTATGTACTATTCAAATACAATGCAAGTTTAATATAAATATTGAAAGATATCCCAATAAATGTGAACAATATTTCTTAAAGAATTAAATGTTTATTTTAATCTGTCAAAATTGAAAAGTGCGCTATTTTGGAGTTATTCACATCTTGCCCGCTTGTTCTTTTTTTCTTCTTTTACAATCACGAGATCCGCCACTTACTTGTTTGATAGTTCTGAGCATGTGTTTAAACAATAATGGCGAAGAAATAAATTAAGAGTCAACAAAATTTTTAAAAGGATAATTAACATGTTTTAATAAAAGGTAAGTGTTCTTCCTTAAATCAAAATTCCTTATTTAAATTATTTAAAACAATGTTATACGTTGTTCCTTACGTACTTTTATTTTATTGAATGGATGTAAAGAGTATTATGTGGAAGGCCAGCAACCAGCGTGCTAAGCGGTGGCCGAACTTTTAAGTGTTTAATTTCACATGAAAATAAATTGGAAACTATTCACAAAAAGTAGAAAATATAGGGAAATACATGGTAGGGTTGTAACTAACGTCACAATTTTGACACAGAGGTTTTTTTCATAGCTCTTTGCATTTTCTTTATTATTCAAAATGGTTGATACGGAATGTAGGAAACGAAAACGGAATTTAATGTATTATTATTATTATTATTATTGGAGAAATACAGATAAAAAGAGATGCATATTCAAAGTTTGCAAAATAATATTTTAAACTCCATAATGTAATTAAAAATTAAAACTTAATCAAGAATCAAATCGCCAAAGCTATTATTTATGCTTTTAAGTGAGGATTACCTACTCCATCTAGAGATCATATTCTGAAAATTGAAAAATGACACCTGGACACGGGAATCTAACCCAAATTGAGCCAAAGGTCACGGGTTCGATTTCCGTGTCCATGTGTCATTTTTCAATTTTCATAATAAATCTTAATTGACAAGTTACTAAGCTTATCATTAAGCCTGTGTGCATTAGTTATTAATATAGTCCTTAGGTAACAAATAAGGAAATTTTCCTGGCCCTTGTTACTGACAAGATATAGAAAAATAATTAATTTAAAAATTAAAAGTGGCGTTGAGTGACAACAAAAATCCTAGGATTTCGACTTTTCCTCGCAAGTTTCAAGATTCGCTTCACATTTAAAAAGTAGCCTTCACACACCCATATTAGTATGTATGTTTAAATAAATGTACGTATTTATTTATAATATATTAATAATATTTAATAATATATAATAATATTTATAATATATAAATTTATTTATATAAGTTTTTATAAAATATCAAATATTTTACATCACTCATCGTTTAATGTGCAGTTTAGGATGATTGATGAAGTACCACGGAATATGTCTGGAGAGAGAATGGAAAAGTCTGTATAGTGGGTACGGGTAGATACGGGGAATTAATTATGATAAATTATTTTGTTAAAAGTTAAATCAGAGGGTTTATCCATCCACCTTTATTTTTTGCCACAAATCGAACCTGAGATTGTTAGCTCATTAGAAAAACTTGGTAAGTTTCTGGAATGCTAGGAGCCAAATGTGGACTTCTTATCTAACTACTGTTAATGAGGAGGAAGATAAGAAGCAAGTTAAATGTGTGGTTTAAGGTTTGAACGTACAGCATCTAGTGTAGATGTTGAAGAGTGGTGAGGGGTGAGGGGTAGGATAGTCGCTAGCAGATCAAGTATGGACCTGTGACATTTTACACTAGTTATGTTGGTAGTCATTGATAAAAAAAACACTGGCATGACAGTTAAAGTCCTTGAAGATTATATGAAACTAACGGGATATCTATGGCTTTGCACAAGAAGAAGCGTCTGGAAGGGCATTGATATCCAAACTACACCTCCGAAGAGGCCCCCGAAAGGTTTTCTAGCTACATTACACCCTGGCTTAGAGACCTTTTATAGTGCAACCACTGATAACCCCGGGTCCGCAACCTTTTTGCAGGACGTGGGCCGAGGGCCACGAGGGCCATTCCGGGTACTCGGGCACGGCACGCGAAAAAACCAGTACCAGCCCTTCCATGCCAGCCTGTCTTGGGTAACTTGAGGAATCCCCTTCCCCCCTCACTGGGACCGGATGGAGGGAGGAGCTGGCTCCTTCTAGTGATCGCCCAATCACGAGGAAGTCGGGAGCTCAGTTTCCGTCTTAGCTATCTCGGACTCCATCATCAGCATACATTGCCCAGGGGCCACCCTGTGGGGGCACCCCGACAGGATTTTTAGAGATCTGTCAGTACCGAAAGGTGACAAAGACAGTTTAGTGCTCGTTTATATGAAACGTGCGTGGGCCCAGATCGCGTCCCGGCCGCCGTACATTGGACCGGGTCCTTACGACTGAGCACCGTC